>JAJJWW010010484.1:0-261011 GCA_023531295.1 Papaver armeniacum
TTTTTTTTTTATCATAAGTGAAATAAAAATACAAATACAAATAATGGAAACAACTAACTCCATGGACAAGGACTTTATCACTCAATTTTTCGCGACTTGTATTGTCTTGATTTTATAAATTTTATTAATTCTAAATCTATTTTCTTTTCTTTTTGCCACATAAACCTTGGATATATCAATTTTCTTTAGTATTGCGATTACGCTCTAGGTTGTTGTGATGATGTGTTTTACACGTAAGGTCTTCTTTGATTGAGAGAGAAGATGCTAACGGCCATCCCCGGTGGCCCAGAAAGGAGTTTCATCTTTAGGCGTCACCCTCATGATTGACAAAAACACTCAAAGAGATCAAAGTAGTCTCTTTGAGAAAGTGGTGCGAAGTTGGGTAGCTCCACCATTCCTACCAGGAATTTACGTAAGGTGACACACACTCATGACTTTTACAGAAAGTTGCAAAAATTTGAAGGTTGGTGCCTGTAAATGTAAATTGGGTAGTCTCCACTATGGGTGATCCTGTCCACTCAGAGATATCTAAGCCCTACCTAATTCGCCCTCACGGTGTGGTTAAATCAACTGCTTTAACTCACAATCAACTAAGGAACTTGGGTTGTGTTCTAAGTACTTCTTTTGTTATTTATTGATTCTCTATGTAAACATAAAAGGCATGCTAGTGACTCTAAAATCTCTAAAAGTTGAAGGTTTTTATTTCAAAAAGTTTTTTTTTTTTTTGAAAAGCCAAGGTAAAATAAAAGACTAAAAACTCTAAATGCAACAAAAACTAAAAACTCCTAAATAAATACCCCAGAACCTAAAATGCATTGTCCTCAATGTACATATAGAAAAAATTAAGCAGTCACATGCCATGAGAACTATGTTGATAAAGAGAAAGGGAAAGTGCAGATGTCAGAGCAAGGTTGAGCTTCGTTAGTCAGGCAAATCCAACATTCCTCAGTGAATCATATCGAATTAGCACAATATATAAGCGCATGAAGACTCAACCAATTCCAGAAAAGAAAAATTTATATAAGTCCTAAAAGATTTACTAGCAATCCCCAAGAGTTGCCGGAGTCGGCCAGTAGAAAATATGTACATAGAACATGAAAATGGGCTTTGGTTTATGTGGAGAATTTGGTTTTGTTGGGATTCATTTGGTTTATTTGGGAGAGCTGTATGGTCATATGGGCTTCGGTGGTTTCAGCCCCGAGTTGTGTGCAAAGTGTGTAGCCAAATTAGTTGAGCGATTAATGATTTTGGTTTAGCGGCGGAGTTGGGATTCGGCCTATATACACAAACCGCTGGTGTGTGCAGCTTAGATGAGGCTTAGTCTTTGCACGATCAGTAGGCGTAGGCTCGATTCATGGCCAGTGCAAGCCCGATGTTGGTTTCTAACTAGATAGTGCAGCGGTTGGCAGCCAGTTAAGTGAAAATATCTTGGCCCAGGTATTGATGACCAATGAAGTATAGCTTAGTGGTTGTAGACTTGACTTATAAGCCAATGACTCTGATGAAGTTAACAATGATTGGTGCTTGATTTGAGTTTTGTAGGCTGAGTTGTTTTAACAGTTATTAGCTTGATGTGTGGGAGCTGGTTTTACTCACAGAGCCAAGGATGTATTAGCCAATGATTATAGGTTGAAGGCAAATTGCCGAGGCAGGTGGTGGGAAACCAGTTCTGAGCCACAGAGTTGGCAACTTAGGCATAGGTGTATGTCACTCCCTGCAATTTCTGGATTTAAGCACGAGAAATGCTTGCTGATTGTGACTTGGCTTGGCAAGCTTTGTGCCTGGCCAATATGCGAGCCACGTACGTACGGCAACTAATTCCAAAAATAAAATGCATAGCTGACTAAGAGAAGGCAATGACTCGGCTAGTTTGGCATACTCTCAAACACGCAACCTGGTGAAGTACGGATACAAAACAACGAAAATTTGACGTATGATGGCGGCTCAATGATTGACAAGTCACATGATATTCACAAGGTCTATTTCGAGCTATACCTGTATAAGGTTGACAACAAGCTTAGATTGACAACACAAGACAAGTCACAGAGCATGCGAGGATGTCATCAACAGGGGTTAACAAGCGCGAGACGGCGTACAACCGGGGATGGTGACGGCATGTTGTAGTGCATGATGCAAGCATGGGGATTAAAGATGGAGCACAAAGGTCAAGGTTAGGCTCGGAGCCCAAAGGCCAAGACTTCCAAGACAATCACGGCTAGACTCACACTGACCAACTTTAACTCACACTTCAGAGTGATGGAGAATGGCAGAGGAATGGCCAGATGGTTTATGCATAGATTCTTGCGGCCCAGGCTCCCTGAGGCAGATGAAGTTGTGTCAACTCGAGTTGATATCAACTCATTCGCTGTTCAACTCCAGTGAGATTTTTAACTATCTTGGCTTCAGGTCACTCAAGTGCAGAGTGCAGCATAGATCATGTTGCCTTAGTCACATAGATGCAAAAAGCTTGATTTACAAATGCGCAAGGTTGTGGCGATGGCATACACTTCGGTTGACACAAGTCCATCACGGAGTTTGCACAAGCTTGCACGGGGAGTAGATGGATGTTATTTGATCGAGTTAAAGCATGCAAGGGGTCAAGGTAGCTATTCTATCATGCTCAGGTTGCAAACATAGTATGTTATCATCAACAGTTCAAACATTCAACGCTACACAGACTCACAAAATACTGCTTTGGTAAGCTTACTCCCAGGCTAACCTCAGTTATGTGCTTTTCCTTGGTCTGGCTCAGGTTAACCATAGCACAGGGTAGCTAAAATTCTACAGCTCAACTCACAGCTCAATGACACTATTTCAGCCTCGCGACTGGAGTTTGAGGTTGGCAGATAATACCGACTAATATCAATTCACCGATGCACAAAGTTGACGGGATAAAGTTGGAGCGATTGATAAGGTTTCCTATGTTCAAACATGTAGCTTGGGCTACTTAACATGTGGCTCACAAGGTCTTGACGGGGTAATTCATGCAAGGGGTTGTCGTAGCTTGGCTCAACGGCTCACCACAGTACGGGGCACTTGGAGTGAGCTGTTTGATTGGTAACAAGTGAGTCTTAAAAATGCAGCCTGAGGAGTTATCACAATTGGTAGACGAGGGTTGGCTTGACGCGAGGTCTCACGGCACAAGACAAATGCCATAGCGATCTTGCGAAATTTGGTGGCTCACTAGCATGGAATGATGCGAGCTAAAGGGGTTGAGCTCGAACAAGGTTTGAGGTTACACACTAACCCTCTTGTCAACGAGAATAGAGCTCGAGGTGGTCTCCAGGGGTTTAGCACAAAGTTACGGTTGAGCATAAATGGCACGAGCATACTGGGAGGTTTAGTGGCATACGGGGATCTAACCTCAAGTCTGCGCCTAGCGCGTCTTTCTCCCCTTTTGGCAAAGCACCTCAATTCGCGGCTGGGCGCATAATGGTGGGCAGGGGCAGCGGTTGTTTGGCACTATGTGAATCTGCTCCTTGTCTCCCCTCCCTTGGGCACATAGAGACACACTGCTATCTCGGCAAAATATTCTCGGTTCCCAAAACCTCACGGGTTAAAGCAAAAGAGACAAGTATCAACAACGACACGGGGGAAGTAATTTGATGACGGGGGCTAATATGCGAGTATAATGATATTTATGCGATTTATAGCTACAACTACAAGGCTAAATAGGATCATGGGATAGATTGCGAGGGATGGTTACACTAAATGATATTACTAGGATCATGCAATGCTAACAAGATGCGAGAGATATTACGGGATGGTTACACTAAATGATATTACTAGGTAAAGATGCGAGATATGCAAATATGATGAACTAACTAAGATGCGATGAAGATGCAAACAATAAGAAAACTAACGACTACACTATCTTGATAAAGGATTAAAAAGCAAATAACTCAAAACAAATATGCACGGGGGTCAAAGTTCGGTAAGAAAAATTACGACTAAAACAATAATGTAAAGCAAATATGTCTAGGGGATATGAACTCGATTAAGACCAAGACAAAAATCGGCAAGGCACTCGCCAAGTCCCAAACAGCGCCAAAAACTTGGTAGGCCTCGAGAATGGGGTTATTTTAGCTCTCTGATTTATACGCAAGTGCACGGTGTCTAGTATGTGAGACATGGCAAGTGCGAAGTCGATCCTGAGAGACTTGTGGTGCTCTAGTGATCTAAGGCGTGACTTAAAAGCTGAATTCAAGTGAAGGTAATGTAACACGGATGATTTGTTGGAAATGCAGTGAGATGTAGTGACAATGACTCTAAACTAAGGTAAAAGACGAGAGATAAAAGGGTTACTAGGGTCTGCAAATCCACTAACTCTCATTGTGAGTTCATCAAGTTTAAATTCTTGTTCTTTGTCAATAGAGAAGTATTAAAGTGTCAATTTTATTACTTATCAAGGAATTTCTCCTAGTGACACTTCAATTAACAACTAATGTGCTAACCGAACCTTTGGTTGTCTAATTAAGCACAACCAATCAGGGAATTAGCTTTTCTAATGCTCCAAGTGAAGCCTAAGCCCAGCGGTTTAAGCCTAACTATAATGCATACATGGTATTCACTATGAGAGTAAAGCAATGGAAAGCTAAAATTGAAGAGTATCTCGATAACATTTAAGCACTCAAGAACATAACGAGAGTTAACAACACATATTGAGTTAGGGTTTCCAGTGAAACCTAGCACACTAATTTAGAACATTAAAAATAGCAAATTGACTAAACAAACAAACTACAAATTAACCCTAATTGAAGCACCGGCTAACCCGGGCGCAGTTCTATGAATTCGGTTCTTATTTATACACAAACCCCAAACCCTAGAAATTGATAAAACATAAATTAAATGAGAAATAATCTCACCCACGCCTCGATTCGTACTCCCCTCTTGTCTATTCGGCTCGTGACTCCTTGATGTTGATGGATGAGAAAAACCCTAATTTGTTTATCTTTAACATGGCTTCTAGGGTTTTGAGAAGCTATTTTAAAGATAAATACAACTTGGGTGTGTGGCGGGAAAGAGTAGGCCGGGTGATGGAGGTGGGGTGTGGTGGTTGTTGTGTCGGGGGAGAGGGAGGAGAAAAGCGAGCTTTGCTCTGTCGGGGAAGGAGATGGTGGTTGAGGTGAGGGATGGGTTGCGAGAGATGAAAGAGAAAGGAAGAAGATAATGGGTATGGTCGGCGAGGGTATAGGGTAGGTAATTTTGTTGTGGCGCGGGTGCATCGGGGAAGATGATACGCTGACCGGCGTTGGATCTTACTGGAGAAATCTCAACTGGTGAGAAAGGTAAGCGGTATTGGAGTGATTCGATGTTGAGCGGAAGCAGCAACCCGATGCGCATGAGGGAGCGACCAGTAGGATGTAACTAGATGCGATCTCAACGGCTCGGAGATAATCGGGCTCGGATCCTGGTCACAGCTCAAGCCCATTTCTTGTAGATGAGTCGCTACTTGTTGAGTTGCAGGCGGTGCGCGCGCGGGCTTTGGCTCTGCTCCATAGATACTTGCCTCCGATTCTTCGCTCTTTTGGCTCTCGGTTTCTCCCGGGACTTTATTTAGTACCTAAAAATACAAAATTAATTAATACAAATATTTATTCTTGAAAACAAAGAAAATACAGAATATGGGAAAATATCTGATTTATAAGCGCAAAAGATGAGTAAAATGCCAATAAAAAGGTATATAAATATGCACTATTTGGCACTCATCAAGCAAGCCCAAGACGCAAATTACGCGATTCTGAAGCAAACTCGGGGAACTTTGTGTCTATGTGCTTCCAAGCCAAAGAATCCGTTGGATGACGCATCTTACCATCTTTACTCTTATGAGTCGCGTGCCATATCAACTGCTGAGCTAGCTCTGCTGATTTATACATTCTCCTTAATCTTGGCACTGATGGGGAAGTATCTAAGCACCTTCACTGGTATCTTCTTTTTGGGCTTGTCTACCATGTCAGCATCATCCATGTTAGATGTGTCTTCCTTCCACCTAGAATAGTGACATTTAGGACATTCATCCTCGTCTTTCAACTCATTTCTAAACAAACAACAATCATTCTGACATGCGTGTATTTTCTCATAAGTGAGTTGGAAAGCTTTCAGCAACTTCTTCACTTCATAAGTTGATTTAGGAAGACAACACCCGGGGGCAACACAGAACCAATTGTCTTGAAGATCATCAAAAGCCTTCGAGATAAACCATTTCTTGTCTTGTGCCTATACAACTCGGTAGTCATGCTTAGCTTTGTGTGTGTAGTACAACCAGGTATAAAGGGAAGTCGGCCTCTTGATCTCGTTTATCGGCAACTCTTCGTCGTGGTTTGGAAACCCTTCGTCTGCCTAGGTTCACAAACCCCTTGCCTTGGTTCGACATCACCTTCAACATTAGCATCTTGTCCACATCTGGTAGAAAGTACGTTGACGTGTTGCTCCTCTTCATGAACATTATTAAAATTCTAATCTTCTCCCCATGAAGAACCCACTCGGTGTAAGTAGGATCCATACCCGTTTTAGCAAGTGCATATGTATTGTACCGGGAGGAAGTGGCGTGACAAGATTCTTACAATCCACACAAGGACAACTAAAAACTTAGAAGGATTTCCAAGTTTCTCATGAGCCAACTATCACGAACTTCTTTTTACCGCATCATGGTATGGAACTTCCCCTACATTAAAACTCAATGGTTGAGACGTCTTAAGATCGATTAATCTCATTATGAGACATATATACTGTGAAACGGTTATGACTTGGCTTTTACCTTGGCCAACGAACCCATCCTTATTCATCATTTCGAAAGTCAAGAGTCGGTCTGGTCATAGTTCAATATGAATCTTTATTTCCTTCCCACTCAATGAAAAACATTCTCATATTAAAACATGTATAAACTTTTTTCCTTTGTTATTTTCTTGCGGGAAGGATTGAGCAATCTCGCAATTATTAGGCATCGAATGACAACAAATGGACGCAAATGATGGTACAAACAATGACACAATTTTGCTTGAGGATGCCCTATCAAAAATATAAGTCATAAAACCTACATGCAGGCATCTCATTTTGGAGCCATCACCACCAATAACGAATAATTTTTATCAAAAAGATTCAAAATGGGCACCAAGTTGACATTATCCGGGCGAGAAAACTATACCAAATTACACACATAAATATAATCCGCATAGTTGCGGGGGTGGCATTGGTCGAGCGGTACATATAATGGCCAGCTAGTGCGTACATACCATCGATTAGCTAGACTTATTTTACGCAAAATTTGTATTTCACCGCTCCCTATACGATTAAGTGAATAACTGCAAAAATCAAACAACACCAAAACTTAATTTCAACCATTTAGAATTGAATGCATCTAAACATGAATTAAATCGAACAACACCGAAAAAAAATTAATGTAACGGTTTGAAATGATTGAAATTAAATGCAACCTCTAAAATTTGATCCGGCCAATCATCAAAATTTAATGCTACCAAATCATCAAACAAATTAAATGCAATGATTGATTTTTTTAAAAACTAATTTAATGCAACCCAATCATGAAACCTAAATTTAATGCAAATTGAGATGAAACTATTACAAAAAAAAAAAAATTAAAGCAATCGATTCACAGACCCAATTACAAGATCGTCGGTTGATGGAAGCTCGATTTGTTGATGGAGAAGCTCGTTTGTTAGAAGAGGTTAAGAAACTCGATACGGTGATGGAGAAAAAACGATATGTTGATGAAAAAACTTTCCTTTTCATAGATACATTCGCTCGATTTGTTGATGATCTTGACTTGTAATGGTTTGATTGATTGTGTTTCTATAGATGATGAGCTGGTTTTACGTTGGTTCGAAAGAAAGATAAAGAAGAAACGAAAGACGAAAGAAAAGAAGTGGTGGAGGAAAGAAAAAAACAAACGGATAAAAAGGAAAAAATAAAACAATGGACGGTTAGAGATCGATGTAAGGTTGAAATAGGAATTTGGAGTGAAATGGAAGTTGTGATGCGAAATTTTTTTTCTTGGCCCTTTCTAGCTGTTAGAAATAGTCGTCATAGGGCTTTTTCGTCTTTCTAAACTTTTTAACTTCGTTAAATTTTTTTCACTCTCCGCTAAGTTTTTTCACTTATAAAAGGTTTGCAACAAAAATTTTTTAACTTCCGCTAAATTTTTTCACTTCACCGAGCACCTACAAAGAAATTTTTACGGTATCGGAGAGTATACATGGAATGTACGGTCATCTTTGTTGGACTCGTCGTTCTTACGAAGGAATCTTATCATATTGGGAGTTTTTCGATCTCGAGCAAGATTCTTTCTCGAACTTTGGTGAAATCTAGGGTTTGGTTACGGTATCGGGAGAGTATCACATGGAATCTTACGGTCATCTTGTTGGACTCGTCGTTCTTACAAAGGAATCTTATCTATATTGGCCAGCTGATTTTCGATCTCGAAACGGAATTCTTTCGGGCGATGAAATCAGGGTTTTGGTTCTGATATCGGCGAGTATCTACATGGAATCTTCTGATCCTCTGTTGGACTCGTCGTTCTTACGAAGAATCTTATCTATATTGGCCCGATTTCGATCTCGGAGCAAGATTCTTTCTCGAACTTTGGTGAAATCTAGGGTTTGGTTACGGTGTCGAGTATCTACATGTGGAATCTTACAAATCATCTTGTTGGACTGTCGTTCTTCACGAAGGAATCTTATCTATATTGTCTGATTTTCGATCTCAGAGCAAGATTCTTTCTCGAACTTTCGGTGAAATCTAGGGTTTACAGTTCACAGTATCGGCGAGTATCACATGGAATCTCTATCCTCTTGTTGGACTCGTCGTTCTTAAGAATCTTATCTATTAGCTTGATTTTCGATCTCGAGGCAAGATTCTTTCTGTGATGAAAATCTAGGGTTTTGGTGCTTATCGAGTATCTACATGGAATCTTACGGGTCATACTGTTGGACTGCTGCTCGTTCTTACGAAGGAATCTTATCTATATTGGCCGATTTCGATCTCAAGCAAGATTCTTCTCGGAACCCTTGAAATCTAGGGTTTGGTTACCAGATGCCAGTATCTACATGGAATCTACAGTCATCATGGACTAAATGGTTTACAAAGGAATCTTATCTATGTTGGCCCGATTTCGATCTCCAAAGCAAGATTCTTTCTAACCCGATGAAATCTAGGGTTTGGTTCTGATATGGCGAGTATCTACAATGGAATCTTACAAATCCTCTTGTTGGACTCAAATCGTTCTACGGGCGGAATCTTATCTATATCGTTGATTTTCGATCTCGGCAGAGTTCTTTCGAACCCGGTGAAATCTAGGGTTTGTTACGGTATCCATGAGTATCTACATGGAATCTTACGGTCATCTTGTTGGACTCGTACGTTCTTACAAAGGAATCTTATCCCCATATTGACGAGTTTTCGATCTCCGAGCAAGATTCTTTCTAACTCGATGAAATCTAGGGTTTTGGTTACAGATACGGCGAGTATCTACATGGAATCTTACAGTCATCTTGTTGGACAAATGCGTTAACTACGAAGGGAATCTTATCTATATTGGCGATTTTCGATCTCCGAGCAAGATTCTTTCTCGAACCCGTGAAATCTAGGTTTGGTTACGGTATCCATAGTATCTACATGGAATCTTCTGATCATCTTTGTTGGACTCGTCGTTAACACAAAGGAATCTTATCTATATTGGGCCCGGGCTTTTCGATCTCCGAGCAAGATTCTTTCTAACCCGATGAAATCTAGTGAGTTTGGTTACTGATTCGGCGAGTATCTACATGGATCTTCACAGTCCTCTTGTTGGGTTTCAAATGTTAACTACGAAGGAATCTTATCTATATTGCTTGATTTTGATCTCCAGCAAGATTTTTCTCTAACCTGAGTGAAATCTAGGAGTTTGGTTACTTGTGATTCGGCCAGTATCTACATGGAATCTTACAAATCTATGTTGGACTAAATCGTTCTTACAAAGGGAATCTTATCTATATTGGCCGATTTTCGATCTCCGAGCAAGATTCTTTCGAACCGATGAAATCTAGGGTTTGGTTACGGTATCGGCAGTATCTACATGGAATCTTCATCCATACTTGTTGACTAATGAGTTTCTTTAAGGAATCTTATCTATATTGGCCCAGGTTTTCGATCTCCCAGCAAGATTCTTTCTAACCCGATGAAATCTAGGGTTTGGTTACGGTATCGGCGAGTATCTACATGGAATCTTACATGTCATCATGCTTGTTGGACTCAAATCGTTCTTACGAAGAATCTTATCTATATTGCCCGATTTCCGATCTCAGAGCAAGATTCTTTTCTAACCCAGTGAAATCTAGGTTTGAATTACGGTATGGTATCTACATGGGAATCTTCAAATGCATCTTGTTGGACTGTCGTTCTTACAAAGGGCTCTTATCTTATATTGGGCCTATTTTCGATCTCCGAGCAAGAATTCTTTCTCGAACCTCCGATGGAATCTAGGGTTTGGTTACGAGTATCGCGAGTATCTACATGGAATCTTACGGTCATGCTTGTTGGACTCACAAGCTCTTACGAAGGAATCTTATCATGTTGGCCCGATTTTCGATCTCCGAGCAAGATTTCTCGAACCTCGGTGAAATCTAGGGTTTGGTTACTAGACGGCGAGTATCTACATGGAATCTTACGAGTCATCGCATTGGCTGCTCTTACAAATGGTTTTATTGTATTGTTTGTAATCCAACGAACCGATTTGAGGAAATCAAATCACGTTTAATCTAACGGTGAGGAAGCCTTGTTTGGTTTACCAAATTGTGTGTTTTCTTCTCAACTGTGAGTGCTTTGTTTCAACCAATGGGATTGTCCAGATTTTAATCTAACGGCTACAAAAAGTACCATGCCCAGTTGTGTGTTCCCCCAAGCAGCCACGCCTAAATTTGGCACACGTCTTTGACATTTTGAACCAAATTTGGTTTCCACCCAAACAACCCCTAAAGAAAAGAATTTTGACCAAAAATTTCTTCTCATTTCTCTCATTTTTTCTCTCTCTCTCTTTTTCGTTTTCTCTGTCTCGAGAAGATTTTCTCTCATCAAACCTAACTAGATTTTGAAACCCAACTTCACCTCAAACCCAAACTTCATCTCACACTCTAATCGATCTCAAGAAACACAACTTCACCCGCTGATCTCGATATTAAACCGTAGCTTCAATCTGCAATGGATACATCTTAACTTTCAAACTGTATAAATCTCACTGTAAAGATGTATTTGTCATTTTCTATTGGTTTGATTTCTCGATTTGAATTTTTTTTTCATTATCTTCGTGATTTCTGATTAGGTTTTATTTTCTCAACCGAAGTTAGGTTTATATTTTTGAACCAATCTATTATGATTTCTTCCGTTTTTGTTTGGTTATAGCAAATACCCTTTGTAATAGGTTGTATAATCGTCGGAAAATTTGATTTATTCTGAAAACATCTCTAAATTGTGACTGGATTTGATCGAGAACCAATTCATGCTTGTTCTTTCAATCTTGTTTCTGATTGTTATGTTTCTTAACACGATTCTGGATATGCGATATGTAAGTTTTCAATTAAATTTAATTTTCATAACATGTAGTAGTTTCATTTTTGAATAAATTACGAAAATTGTGTTTTCTTCTAACTCTATAAACATGATGCTTGTTTTTTGAAACCATCAAGTGAATCAGACTAGCTGGCTGAGTAGAACTCTGGCTCATTCTCAACTAGAGAAGTGCGCGAGCCGGTATCCCAACCAATGGTTGTCCCGATTGTTTGGTGGTTATTTTAAGTTTGATTTATAACATTATAGTTTGTTTTTGACCACCTTGATTCAAATGTGGATTTGCTGTAAAGTCTTATATATTTTTGCAGCAGTTTTGATGAGAGCTACGAGACTCTCTTTCGTATGAGCAAAGCAATTGCTTAAGTTCTCGGCAATGGATTTGCTCATAAAGGAAGAGTGCACCAGCTCTTAAAGCCTCGTTGATTCACATGTGGTGATTTGTCATGTACAATGGTGATTTCTTATCCGATGAGATATGGTGCAATATTTAGAGTTTAACTTTTTGGTTAAGTTTTTTTTGTAGATGCGTAGTGTGGAAGGAGGTGAAGATGTTTATTTGTCTCAATTGTGAAGAATAATAAAGGTGAAGACGTATATATCTTATGGTTGATTTAATTTACGTATTTAGTGTAAATGATGTTCTTTCAATCCTTTTTGATTAACTTATTTTACTCTATATTTGCGGAGTTAACGATGAAGCAAAGAGCAAGATTCTAAGTCCCATCTCCCAAAAAGGTAGTAAGCAAGAATTTGGCGTATCTCCCAAAAGGTAGCAAAGTAAGCTTAAAAAGCGTCAGAAAATCATCGGTTATTAGACGCTATGAGGGTATCGTAGTAATAAATCTCTTATGATTCTGTTTATTTTTTTACTTGTTTCAATCACTTTATTTACCATCTCCTTTTGATTAACATAGTTCACTTTATTTTGCGATCATTTTGAAAGATAAGAGTAAAAAGTCTCATGGCAAACAAACTCCTAAGAAGAAGAATAAGAGTTCGAGCTTCTTGAAAGTGAAAAGCTTCCAAGGCGATCATCCCTAGGTTTAAGAACAACTGAGAGGATTCACATCATCAAATAAAAGACTACTCCATCACAATCACCAATAAAGAAAACTTCAAAAGTGCGGTTGAACCACCCGAATAAAACTACTTCAACACGATCATCGAGAAAAGGAAAAGTTCAAAGTTGAATGGAACAATCTCAACCAGAGCATCTCCAGCTGCACCTTCTATCGAACCCTCGTTGAAGCAGCCCTGGAGCCATTTAGAATCTCGGCCTGCACCCTTAACTCAGGAAGTCGTTTCTCAAGCGAAAGAGTTGCAAAGCGGAAATTGTACTGGCAGGCCATGTCCGAATGTGAAACTGTGGAATGCCGATGATACTTTTATCAGATTTTGAAGAGGAAGAAGAAGAAGATGAAGAACTTGAACAAGAGAGAGATGTTGAGGTGGAAAAAGAAAACACGGAAAATGATAATGATGTTGGCGTGAATGATGCAAGAACTCAAATGAAACCGAAGCTCATCGGGTATATGACTCTTTTTGCTTAAGTTACTTTTCCATCCTTAGTATTTTCACCTGAATTATCGATAAAATATGAGCAAGTCACCTGAGTTGTATCCTTATTTAGTTTTTCCATCCTTAACTCTTTTGTATTAAAACCCAAAAGAAAGTGCGTTCTCATGTCCCACAAGGATGCTGACACTAGGGCTAACAGCTAATAAGAATGGCAAGGAAGCTGTGAGCTTTAACAATAAGGATCAGCCTGTTGGTGATCCTTCGGTGCAGCTTGCTAGTGTGTTGGGTGTTTTAGTTAGGCGTAACATCCCATTAAAGCACAAGGACTGGAGACTTGTCCCTAGAGAGGCCAAAGATAACATATGGGCGATTATCATGGTAATTTCTTGACTCTTCAACTCTTTTACTTTTATAATGTATTTAGAAGTTTTATACACCATCCATTATCTCTTTAACTCTTGTAACTATTTTGCTTGTATTTGCAGCAAAGGTTTATTGTCGATGATTTTACAAAGACTATTATCTTGGGAAGATGGGAAGTTATTCAAAGAGGCTAGGTCTAGGAAATGGTAAAATCTCGCCCTTGGATGGGCTAGAGGAAGAAGAAAGACAGATGAAGCTACGGCAAGATCAAACCAGAGAATGACACCGTGAATGAGTGGGAAGAGTTTGGGGTACATGTTTGCTCGGAGGATTCGGAAGTAAGTGTTCATATCGCACAAGTTAAATTATTTTTGTGTTCAGCCCTTGTACATTCACCATTTGTTTAGTTAATGATATTGTTACTTCATCGAGGCAAAAAGATTGCAGATGCAACAAGTTAGAGAGAAATACACCACCCACACACTCTCAAGAGGTGGTTATGCGAGACTCGAGGCTAAAATGGTAAGTTGTGTATTTTTATTCCTATGTTCATTATAGGGTAATTGTATTGAAATTATATGCTAACTAGTTGGATAACATATTGTTTGCAGCAAAAAGCAGTTGAATACAAAAGAAGACATTGATAGAGTCGAACTTTGGATAACTGTGTCACAAACCGAAGGAAGGGGAAGGAACCTAATCCTCGGAAATATGGAGGCTTTAGTGAGAACTCAACTCATATTTCTCTTATATTTTTTGTTAATTTATTTGCCAAGACTATATGTGTTGAATGATGCAAAAATGTGATAATTGGGTTGCTTTTTGCACTAAAGAAAGAAGAAGTGTGCACAAGAGCAATCGATGTTGGATCATCTGTGTGACAGACGATCTTCTCTCCAAATCTCTTGGTGACGACAAACCAGGGAGACCGAGAGGTATTGGCTATGGGCGACAAAGACAAAGATGGTTGTCAAGAGCCATTACAAAAGATCATCAAAGAGTGCAAGGATAGTATGAGTGAAATGAATGCGAGACTTGCAATCGTTAGAGTGTGAGATTATAATAATCGCTTTGTTTCTTTTAGTTGAAAAAATTTAAACTCGCGTCTCATCTCGCTGGTTTTGATGTTGGTATAGGAAAAAACTCGAGATGCGTTTTTGCCATGATGGCTCACACTTGAACAAGGCCAGTCCAATTGTAAGTGTGTTTATGTTTCTATAAATCGTCGGGGTTAGTCTCTATTGCTCCCATTATGAGTTTCGATGTTGCCGTTGTATTTTTCCCGTAGTCCGAAATGCTAGCAACACCCATGGTTTTGCTAGCTCAAGTAGGACTGTTCCCCGTTTGCAAATGACAGTCCGGTTTAGCAGACCAAGGGTGGAGGAAGCGCTAGGGAAGGGTAAAGCTTGCAGATCATGCTCGCTTGGTACAATGAGAAAGGCGAAAGGTTTTCCGACAATTATTGCTGAAACAGATCCAAAGATGGAGTGCCATGGAGTGCCAATAGGTTTGTGGCGCGTAAAGTGATCAATGACTACTTCGTGTTGATGATGCTCATCTCTACAAGCCGTGAGTGACTTGAAGCGTGTTATACATCTTTGTAGGAACTTATGTCACATGGTCCAAGGATCTAATAATGCCCGCCATCCGATAACATTACTTTGTTTGGGGTGTGTTTCATGAGACAATGGTTATTTTTGTCCACTTTTTCATCGCTTTAAAACAATGACAATGACAATGAGTGTTTCAGAAACAATGATGATCCGTTAACTTGTTTATATGTTGATCTCTCATTTACATTTTAATGGTTTTATCCGAATGAATGGAGAAGTATATTTATATATATTTGTGTGAATCGAAAAGCAATTTTATATATTTTTTTTCTAAAATGTAAAAGAATCAAACTGCTAAACATGGTTGGAAAAAAAAGGTGATCACCACAGGATATGGGTTGTGAAATATTTTTATGCTACGGGATATGGGTTGTGAGCTTGATAATTATACAACATAAAAAACATTGTGATACATTTTATCTTCTGCGTAGTAAGGGTTGTGATATGAAAATAATGGTTGTCATACTTGTTTTACTGTACACATCGTATTTGTTGTGAAACAATGCATTGGATTGTGAAACAAACTTCTACTACACATACAAAGGTTGTCATACACGTTTCGCTACACAAGTAAAGGGTTGTGAATAACATGTCTTACTTACTATAATCTTGGTTGTCATACGAGTTTACCTACACAAGTAAACTCGTTGTGAATATGATGTCATACTACTATGAACTTGGTTGTGATACGAGTTTCTCCTATACATATTTTTGTTGTAAGAAGTACTTACAACCTGTAAGTAATAATTGTGAAACACTTCTTAGACTACGCTTCCATAAGTTGTGATATGGGTTTCGCTACACTACCCTCTTGTTGTGAAACACTGGTTGGGAAAGTCCTACAACCATAATAATAGTTGGGAGAATGGTATATACACAACCATTATATTGGTTGTGTTAGATATTTCTAAGACTTATAACTTTGTTGTGAAACAAATTATTACAACCTCTTGATGAGTTGTGTGAGATGTTGCGAGTAATTTGATTAAGTATCACAACCGAAGCAAGTGTTGTATAATATTGAACCACAACCAAGTTTACGACTCTAGCTTACGAGTTGCAAACAATTGAAGACTTTCTACAACCCCCCCCCTTGTGCAACCTATCAATAAACGTCGTCTTATGTGGTACCACAACTGATTTCCGGGGTAGTTAATCGCTGTTTTTCCCGTAGTGCAAGGTTGGAACTTTGTAATGATTTCATTGTCAAGCAGATATGGGGTAATGGTCCTTGTGGGTGGGAAGCAATTGATTCGGTGGGTTTCCCAGGAGGTCTGTTAGTTATATGGAATTTGAATTCAATAAATGTGGAAAGTGTGAAAAAGGGTTCGCATTACATTAGTATCAAGTGTAAAATGTTTTCGGATAATTTCTGGTGGGTTCTCTCTGGAGTTTATTCCCCTTGCGACGAAAGAGCAAGGCTCTCTCTCTGGGAGGAATTAGGGCAGTGCGAGAAAAATGGCAGCTTCCATGGTGTATAGGAGGAGATTTTAACGAAGTTCTTGACATGCATGAAAGGTCGGGAACCAGGGAACAGATCGCAGGAATGCGTCAATTTACTCAATTCGCCGAAACACATGAGCTAGTTGACTTACCAATGACGAGGCGAGATTCACTTGGCAACATGAAGATGATGGGGATTCTTTCAGCAAAATTGATAGATTCCTAATTTCATCCGATTTCGATATCCACTTTCCTTCCATATCTCTTGATTAAGCTTGGCAAGCCGAGTTGGATCATGCTCCTATCAAATTTATTTGTCAAATATCTAATTGGGGTCCCTCTTCTTTTCGTTTCGAATTCATGTTTCTGGAGGACCCTAATATTTTTAATTTAATGGAGCAATGGTGGAACTCCTTTTCTTTTCAAGGCTCGGCAGGTTTGTGGTTGCCAAAAAAAAGGCATTGAAAGTGAAAATTAAGGAATGGAATAGGCTTTGTTTTGGGAGAATTGATAGACAATTAGAAGCTAATTTGAGTGCCGTTCAAAGCATTGATATCATTGCCGCTAATCAAGTTCTATCCTCTCCACAGAAATTGGCTAGAGTTAATCTTAAAGATGAATTTGAGGTTCTCTCAGATAAGAATGAGATTTTCTGGGGTCAAAAATCCAGGACCCAATGGGATAGAGATGGCGATAGAAATACAAATTCTTTCATAATTACTAAGGTTCAAAGGAGGAGAAACAACATTTCTTGCTTGAAGATTAATGGCATCCTAAATGAGGATAAGTCTGTGATTAAAGAGGGTATTACTTCGCTCTTCAAAGATTTGTTCAAGCAGGAGGTTAGCCAAGGCCTAGCATTGTAAATATGGAATTCAAATCTATATCTCTTCTATCGAAGGTGGTACTTTAAGCTTCCATAACTGAAGATGATTGTCTAATGGCCTTAAAAAAAGTCTGGGACAAGATAGAGCTCCAGTCCCGATGGGTTCCAAGTGATGATAAATAGGAAATGCTGGTCTTTATGGGGCAAGACATCATGCGGGTAGTTCGAGACTTCGAAAATGGGGCACCATGAACCGGAGACTCGAAAACAACTTTTCTTTCTTTGTTTCTAAGAAATATGTTTTCGAAGATATTAAGGACTTCAGACCCATAAGCTTTGATGGGTAGTATCTACAAGATGATCTCAAAAGTCTTAGCCGAGAGATTCAAGCTTGTTCTTCCCAAAATCATCTCAAGTCGCTTAATGTTGCCTTCATTAAAGAGAGAGATTCTAGATTGTGCTCGTTAGCTAATGAGTGCATCGACTCGAGAATAAAAGTGGAGTGTCGGGTATTATTGTTAAGATCGATTTCGAGAAGGCCTTCGATCATGTGTCTTGGAGTTTCGTGGATGAAGTCTTAGCTAAAATGGGTTTGGTATCAAATGGAGATCTTGGATTCAAAGGGGTGTATTACTAATATTCCTATCTCTCGTTTTGGTCAATGGCTCGCCTCATCAACGATTCACTAATGGGTAAGGGTCTTCATCAAGGAGATCCAATCTCCCCGTTTCTTTTATTGATTGTTTTTGAAGCTCTTAATCTTATGTTTCATGTTAGTCCGAATCTAGGTATACCGGGGAACTTTCAACTTGGTCCTACAGAGGTCAAAAATTGGTCATCTTCGGTTCGGACGACACTCGGTGTTTCTTGATGAAAGTAGGGAACAAGTAGATTGCTTAAGGTATATGCTTCTTCCGTTTGAATTGGTTTCCCGGCCTACGTATAAATTTTGCCAAATCATGCATGTATGGGGTGGCGGAGTCTCAAACTTAGATTCTCTTGCAAGTATGTTGGGATGTAGGCACAATAACCGGCCAACTAATTATACGGTCTCCCGTTGGGTGATAACGCTTTGATATCTCATAAGTGGGATGTAATATATGATAAAGTGAAGGGCAGACTTCCCTTATGGAAACAATCGAGTTTGAACAAGGGTAAGCTTTACGTTGATAAAGAACGTACTTTCTAGTCTTCCAATTTACATGTTCTCTTTATTTTCGGCTCCGTGAAGGTGATAGATAAAATAGAGAAAGTGATGAGAGATTTTCTTTGGGATAAGAGTGAAACCATTAAAAATCATCACCCATTAAAGTGGGAAAAGGTGCAAACTCCTCTATCTAAGGGGGATTGGGTATCAAATCATTGAGAAGTATGAATAAGGCCTTGATTTGTAAGTGGTGGTGGCGCTTCAATACAGAAAACAAGCCTTGTGTAGAAGAGGAATTGCCTCCAAATATGGATACGAGTGCTTCGATAGGAAACTAAAGCCCCAAAACAAGCGCACTGGTTGTGGGGTTTGGAAAAACATCTATAAGCATCTTCAACTTTTCAAGTCTAATTTATCTATCAAGGTGGAGATGGGGTGTCGGTGCTGTTCGGAAGATCGTTGGGTAGCCGATCAACCATTAGATACTAAATTCCTCATCTTTATGCTTTGGCTTCAACAAAAAATTGGACATCAAGAGATGTGCTGCTACTTTAAACGGTGGAGGAGCTTGGGAACTTGGGCTTAGAACGAGGGAGAGATTGACCGAGGTCCAAATTGAAGAAGTTTGCTCTTTAACCTCACTCATTCGGAATGGTTCTACAGGCTGTGGGTTGATTCCTTTAAGTGGGATCTTGACAAGTCGGGAAAATTTCATCAAATCTGCTATGCTGATTTGGAGAAAGAAAATGATTGTGCTTCTCTAAACCTAAGAATCGTCAAGACGATGGCCACATAAAATTGGTTTCTTTCTTTGGTTGGTTTTTTCATAAACGTTTAGCCACCATGGACTATCTTTACAAGAGAGGTAAGCTTCTAGTAAATGGTTGTTTAATGTGTTGTTCCGCCGGGAATCGGTCTCACATCTTATGTTCCATTGTAAGTTCTCTTCTCAAATTTGGAATTACTTTATTTCGGGAGCTCTGTCTTCTTTGGGTGCTTCCGAATTGTATTGATGCAATTAGTAAAGGTTGGAAGTGTAAACTTATCCATCCTATTGGTAAGAAGCTCTGGCCTTTGATTCCTGCAACCATTTGTTGGACTCTGTGGAATTCTAGGAATGCTATTGTCTTTGAAGAAGGTTCTGCCAGGGTAAAGAAACTTATCAAATAGGTGAAGATCCAAGTTTACAATTGGGCTCGCAATGATGATGTCTTTAAGGGGGTGTGCCTTAATTCAGTTGTTGTTAACTGGGGTAGCTATTTCATTTCTTAAAAGCTTCTGTTTTTTAGCTTGGTTTGTTGGTTTTTTGTCTAGAGATTTATTCTCTACTATAGTGGTGTCTTGTTGTAGCTCTTGAGCTTGCTTTCCTACTTCTTGTAGGCTTTTCTATATATTAACTTTTGTCGATCAAAAAAAAAAAAAAGTTATGCCATCGTGTCCCTAAAGTTCCATCTCTATATTATATGGAGTTAATGGTGGAACCAGTATTTTATTAGTGGAATTCGGGGAAAATAGCCATTCAATTAGGCCTCGGTGAGTTTTGGTGCCGCTGACAGTGGAGAGTAACTTATTCGCCGCTCCCGCATTTTCCCCGGATCGAACTTTGCCATGTATGTATTTTCCGGGGTAAGTGTATGTATGAAGCCGTATTTCTTCAAATTTCCCGATATACGTAGTATTTGCTTTTTCCAAGGAGTGTAAGTAACAAAAAGTCCGAAATCGCACCGAGCGATAAACAATGAAATAAATCCGCCTACGTACAATACGTATAATCTCTCGCTAAACTCCCAAGGACGGGTTAATTTCGATCCATTTGATCCGTGTAAGAAACAACCTAAAACGTTCTACAATTGTCTACAATTAAGCTTAGCTTTATAGTGAAACTTTTAGCTCACTATTTCAATTGTTTTTTCTGAACAAATGGATTTGTGGTAACGAGAGAACCGTGAACAAATGGATTTATACACTAAATACATATTTCGAAACTGTTCGGGTGTTACTGAATTTTGTGAACAATTGAGTTTGCAATATTAGATCGGTGATTCCTATTTAATCCGTCTTCGAACGATCAAGAGGGAGTAGTACATACTTTTTTTTTACAACAAACCAAGTTAAGCGAATTTCTTCTACTACGTATTATGTAGGGTAGATAATAATTTTTCTGGTCTTAAATCTTAATAGTGGTAGCTGGAATATTCATTGCCTATTCACAGAAGAAAAAAGTAAAGTTGTTTCATACTGTGCTTAAATTTAATTTTAGTGGACAAAAAAAATCTCAATCTAAAATAGGTATATAATGAAGACCACGATAACCTCTCGAAAATCATCCCCTAATTATTGAATATGGAACGACAACAATATTCTTGTTAATATGTAAACATGGTCATGATTTATCTTTTTTTCATGAATTATAACTCCTTTTTATACTTTTCCAAATATACCAAACGCTCAAAAACCTTCTCGTTTACTATCAAGTGATGATTACTTCTGATTACAACCCTTAATCGTAATATTATTTTCGCAGTTCACTCCACCATCTTAGAAACTCATATAAAAGAATAAAATTGTCTCTGCATTTGAATATGCGTTTGACCTCACTTTAGGCTTACTTTCAAAATCCAATCACCAGGTTGTTAATCTTTAAATAGCACTTTGCTCACTCCATTTTCGGGGTCAATCGGTTAATACATTACTCACTCCAAAAATGTTTTGCATTCATATAGTATGAGCGATTTACCCAAATAACACATGCAACATAGAAACTAGAGGTGTAAATTGGGTTGTGTCAAGACACGAGCACACCTTGCAAGACAAAGACGCTAAAATTTGAGCACAGCCACCAGCCAAAGACGTGACTTAGCTCAAAGACGCACAAAGACGTTTGTTAAATGGGACATGCTGGGTTTGACTAATTGACACTGCGTAGAGCACAAAGACAAAGACGCGGCACGGATAAGCATGTGGCCCAGCCCAGCACAGCACGTTAAGAGAGCACGTCATAATATGTATAAATACACCATATAACAAGGCATAATACATCACGTTTTTGTATATTTCACAAAAGAGTCACTATTCTAGCTAGTTTTTAACATTTTATGTTGGCTTATTTATAACAACACATATAATACCTTAATATTTAGAAAATATATTTCAATATCATTGTTATAATGTCGTCACCTATATTAACTAGAACATTAATTTACATGACAATAATCCAATTTTATATTTGATGGGTTATTTCTTTTTATTGAATAAACTTGTTAATTTTACTTGAAATAATTTCAAATGATATGTTGTGTAATTAAATTCTTGTGATAATGTCCGACTTAATGTATACATTAAGTGATTTCAAATTGTTTATAACACGTGTGCCAGCACGGCACGTTTATTCGTGTGCTGTGCCCGTGGGCTGTGCTGTGCCTAGCTTTTGACTAGTAAAGCACAGCACGGCAATTCGAGATGTATAAAACCACCATCTACCCCTTTGAATATGGGAAAAATATCGTTTGGTCCTTTTTTAGGTGGGCCCATGTATGTTTGGTCCTTTGGTCAAACGCCTTTACTGTTTGGTCCATAATTATTTAAAAATATAAAACAGACAAAAATACTCTTCCGTGTTAATTTTACTTATTTTCTTGTAGCACTTCATTCCAGAAATGAAGTCCATATAAAAACCTAAAAGAACATACTTCATTCCAGAAATGAAGTCCATATAAAAACCTAAAACAACAGCCTTCATTCCAGAAATGAAGTCCATATAAAAACCTAAAAAAACAGACTTCATTTCAGAAAATGAAGTCCATATAAAAACCTAAAAAAACATACTTCATTCCAGAAATGAAGTCCATATAAAAACCTAAAAAAACAAACTTCATTCCAGAAATGAAGTCCATATAAAAACCAAAAAGAACAGACTTCATTCCAGAAATTAAGTTCATTCCAGGAATGAAGTTCTCTTAAGAAACAACAATAGAAAAATCTTTTTCTTCTTCTTCTTCGTCTTTTTCTTCTTGTTCGTCATACACAGCAGCAGAAAATGTGTTTCTTCTTCTTCGTCTTTTTCTTCTTCATCTTTTTCTTCTTCTTTGTCAACAGCAGCAGAAATATCTTTTTCTTCTTCTTCGTGAACAACAGCAGCAGAAAAATCTTTTTCTTCTTCTTCGTCGTCTTTTTCTTCTTCACCTTTTTCTTCTTCTTTGTCAACAACAGCAGTAGTAATGTGTTTCTTCATGTTTTTCTTCTTCTTCGTCATACACAGCAGCAGAAAAACCTAAAAATTTCGTCATTCTTCATCGTCTTCATGAGCAGCAACAGAAAAAAGAAAAAAAGGGTAGGAGAGAAACTAGATCTGAAAATAGGAGGAGAGAGAAAGTAAATCTGAAATAAGATATTTTCTTGGGTTTCTTTCTATATATATGGTCCCAAAAGGGTATTTATGCCACTACAGGATGACATTTACATCATCCATGACATCACCTTAGGACCAAACAATAACTTTAGGACCAAACTATAATATATTTTCCCAAAAAGGACCAAATAGACACATGACTGGGTCAACAGGACTAGACTCTCTCTAATATATTATTCCTAGGACTATATGATATTTCCTACTTTGAATATCAGTCGTTCAAAATTAACGGTTAAAATTAAGATCAGTAGATGGTCAGGTTTGATATCTCGAATTGCATTCATTTTTGGTAGGAATATAAAGTCTTATAATATGAACATATCATTAAAATATTAGACCTATATTCATTGTCGTTTGAGTTTTCCGGAAAAAATGGCGCAAATCTTGTCCGACCTTGTCTATCTAAGAGTGTCCATGAATCTTCCCTCTTTAGAAAAAGGAATAATTGTGTAGTCCATCGTACTCCAATTTTAGTTATAATTAAAGAAATGTCTATCCAAAACCAAAAAGAGACTAGTACAACCATATAAATCAGAATCACATAACCAGCCAGATATAAAAAAATATTCCTTGGCTTTGAACGATGGAGTTTCATGACAACTACGATTTAGATTTTGAATTTTCGATGAGAAACCAGTTTTTATGAGGAAATACCCGAAACTATGACTGAAATGTGCATTTCTTCCAAATGTGTGACTGATTTGAAAATTCTTCCAAAAGTGTGACTGACTTTACCTAATACCCAAAGTACCCTTTATAGCCCGATGTCTACACATCGATAGCTTGATCTCCACATATTCATAGCCGATGTCCACACATTATAGCTGATGTCCACATATTTTATGAATAGTGTCCGATGTCTACACATCGAAACATGGATGTCTACATTTAGCCAACATGTGATTATGCCTAGATTCTGGATGTCTACATATAATATCTACACATCGGACACTATTCATGGTGGGGTATGAGTGCCCGATGTGTACACATCCTGACCCAATGTGTGCACATCTTTACTCAATGTGTGCACATCCTTACCCGATATGTACACATCTGAGGACAAAATACGGTATTTCCGTAAAAGACTAGGGCATACATGCCCGTTAACCGGTCATGGTCACACTTTTACTCCCTCCGTCCCCTATATATAGGCGGAGTTTTCAATTTTTGTAGTCCCATTAGATAGGCGGAATACAATTTTCAAGATGGGTTTTTCTTATATATGCCCTTATTTATTGTACATTGATAATTGTGTTCAGAGTGAGACAAAGGTTAAAACAGGAAAGTAGATGGATATTTGAGAAATCAAAATAATTTCTTAATCTAAGAGATTTTGTAAAATCCTCCTATATAATAGGGACGGAGGGAGTAGAAAAAATTTCAAATTGGTCATAGTTTTGGAATAAACCCACATTTCAGTCATACTTTTAGGTAAAATCCCCAATTTTTATGCATTTATATTATTTATTGGAATACCGTTTCCTAATTTTGTTAGTAAAGTCCTTTGTTCTGGATCAAAAAATAAATAACTACCAACACCGTGATAACATTTGCATGATGATAAATTCAGTTTGAGCCAAAATTATATCGACCTGACCCTTTACTGATTTACTCTTTGGTAAGGATACATATATTGGCAGTCCTTGCTCTTGTCAAGAGTTATAGAATTCGTTATGTACTCAAAATTGATGGAAATCGCTGCTTTGATGGAAATATTAGAAAGGTGAACTTTCTAATTTGATTGGGGCATATTTTTTCTTAAACTAATAGCATTCGTAGAGCCGCAAGCCCCTAGTTAGTAATTCGAGATACGGAGGGGAGTTCGGGATGGTATACGTACGAAAATTATACAGATTCGGAGAGATTGGGTTCGGTCAAAAATCCGGTCAACGGTTCGTGTTCGGGCAGTAGTTCGGAACGGCATACGTTCGAGTATAATTCGTTTTCGGGATATGAGTTCGGTTTAAAAAATTCGGCGTGCATTAAATAATAAAAATGAAGAAGGAAACTTCTGCATTCGACACCACCCTTTGATAATCACGTCAATACAGTCTGGCATAACCCAAGTTTTATTAGTATAGGATAAGAAATGATACCAAATACTCGTAGCAAATGGGCAGTGAAGCAAAAGATGTGTCGTAGATTCTCCCCGTTGAAGACACATAAGACAACCATTTACTAGAAATTTTCCTTTCTTGTATAATATGTCCATTGTGGGAAGTTTTTTCTGAAAGACCTGCCAAAGGAAAAAGCCAATCTTGTGTGGCCAAGATCTGGACCAAACACTAAGATTTTTGGAAACAATTTGATGTTCCTTTTGCAACCAAGAGTATGTTAATTTCACCGAGAAAATCCCTTTTTTGTCCACTGTCCAATAAACCGAATCTTGACCCTCACCAATTGAACATTGCTCGATGATAACAGAAAGGGCTATGGATTCTTCGACCTGTCTTTCGTTGAGCCGTCTTTCCAAGCCAAGATTCCAAGAGCCACCGTTGGCGAGCGTTTCAGCACATTTACGGATCGTCCAATTTTTCGCTGAGGAGATACGATAAATATTTGGATAAGCTATGTTGAGAGGATGCTCGCCCACCCAATGATCTTCCCAGAATCCGATTGTATTCCCGTCTCCTACTTTTAGGATGGTACATTGCTTGAAAGATTCCATCATAGAATAAATTCCCTTCCACACTCCAGAGATGTTTTTCTGATTTGGCCTTTTAGTTTCCCTGTCCTGTTGCGCTGACTGATGCTTGGACACAATAGCAGTCCTCCATAACGGTGTTTTTTCATAATTGAACCTCCACCACCATTTTGCTAGAAGAGCCATATTCATACTCTTAAATGATTTGATGCCAAGACCGCCTTCTTTAAGTGGCGTACAACATTTCTTCCAAGAAACATAGTTGTAACCTTTCTTTGTGTCCGATGAGTCCCACAAAAAATTTCGCAAAACATCTTCTATGGCTTTAACGACTTTGGGTGGAGCTATAAAGAGAGAAAGCATATATATCGGGATACTTGAGAGTACACTTTTAATTAAATTTCGCAAAACATCTTCTATAGCTTTAACGACTTTGGGTGGAGCTATAAAGAGAGAAAGCATATATATCGGGATACTTGAGAGTACACTTTTAATTAAAGTTAACTTACCCTCTTTGATGAGGCATGACCGTTTCCAAGAGCATAGCCTATTCTTGCATCTTCGGTTGGGATCCCCCGTAATTTTAGATGGGATACAATCTTCGGTTGGGATCCCCCGTAATTTTTTGGTGCTCGTTGTAATTTGTTCCTTTTCATTTCCTGCTGTATTTTGTTTTGTCAGTCGTAGTCTCCGGCTCGAGACCTCCTCGTCCTGGTCTGCGTTTCTTTTTTTTTAATAAAATTCCATTTTCAAAAAATATACCTATTTATGGGTAAAAATCGTTTCTGCCGATTTCGGTAAATTCGGTAGGTGAGTGAGAAACTGGTTCAAACCCTAAACAAATGTCTGCACGTGAGCACTTTATAGATTCGAGAGATCAATCTGTACAAGTCCGACCTAAACCAAGAAATGGCTGTTCCAGACTTGCTTCGGTCACAAAGTGGAGGAGAAGGGTTGATTTGGGGAGGGAAGCAAAGAAAGGTGTTGAGGAGAGTAGTATCTCGACTTGTATCAGAAAGTGAAAGCTTAGGAAGCTTGCAAGAGATGAAAGCTTTTTGGGAGAGCTTGCAAATTTGCCTTTCTGAGAGTGTAAGTGTAGTATATTTCTCCTGACCGAGACTTGTTGTCTGGTGGAAATAGGTGTTTATGGGTAAAAATCGTTTCTGCCGATTTCGGTAAATTCGGTAGGTGACTGAGAAACTGGTTCAAACCCTAAACAAATGTGCTGCACGTGAGCACTTTATAGATTCGAGAGATCAATCTTTGTACAAGTCCCGGCCTAAACCAAGAAATGGCCGTTCCGGACTTGCTTCGGTCACAAAGTGGAGGAGAAGGGTTGATTTGGGGAGGGAAGCAAAGAAAGGTGTTGAGGAGAGTAGTATCTCGACTTGTATCGAAAGTGAAAGCTTAGGAAGCTTGCAAGAGATGAAAGCTTTTGGGAGAGCTTGCAAAGTTGCCTTTCCGAGAGTGTAAGTGTAGTATATTTCTCCCGACCGAGACTTGTTGTCCGGTGGAAATAGGTAAGACCTATTTATACAAGTCGAGATTGAAACGTACTCGGCCTCATGAAGGAAGAGAGTAAAGGGTGAAATAATGGGAGGAGGTGGTAACCGCATGGTTTAATGGGTGAAAACGTTTTTCACCTTTATTTCCTCTTTTATTTGACCGCTTTATTCCTTTTCACGCTTTCTTAAAGTGAGCGTAGTGTACGCCGCATCTTGTGACCGCCAAACCAAAACCCTAAAGAAGCATCCCCAGTTTGTGTCGATGTCTCGAGTGTTGGTTGCATCTTGAGTGCAAGTGGCGCTACTAGTGGCGCGTGTGGCATGTGCCAATGGCATGTGCGGAATGCCTTGGTGGTAGGTTGCACGGTTTGCAAGGTAGGTTACCAGCGTGTGTGTTTGGCATGTTCCAATGACATGTGCGGAATGCCTTGGTGGTAGGTTGCATGGTTTGCAAGTTGGGCTACCAGCGTGTGTGTTAGGCATGTGCGGAATGCCTTGGTGGTAGGTTGCACGGTTTGCAAGTTAGGCTACCAAAGTGTGTGTATTTGGCATGTGCCAATGGCATGTGCTGCCATGTTGACCTAGTTGCAAGTCTTGCAAGCCTAGGGCGCTATGTTTGGCGTGGGCCAAAGGCATAGCGGCTTGGAAGTATGGCTTGCGGCACGTTTTGGCATGTGCCAATGGCACATGCGGCCATGTTGACCTAGTTGCAAGTCTTGCAAACCTAGGGCGCTATGTTGGACGTGGGCCAAAGGCATAGAGGCTTGGAAATATGGCTTGCGGCACGTGTTGGCATGTGCCAATGGCACATGCGGCCATGTTGACCTAGTTGCAAGTCTTGAAAACCTAGGGCGCTATGTTGGACGTGGGCCAAAGGCATAGCGGCTTAGAAATATGGCTTGCGGCATGTGTTGGCATGTGCCAATGGCACGTGCGGCCATGTTGACCTAGTTGCAAGTCTTGCAAACCTAGGGCGCTATGTTTGGCGTGGGCCAAAGGCATAGCGGCTTGGAAATATGGCTTGCGGCACGTGTTGGCATGTGCCAATGGCACGTGCGGCCATGTTGACCTAGTTGCAAGTCTTGCAAGCCTAGGGCGCTATGTTTGGCGTGGGCCAAAGGCATAGCGGCTTGAAATATGGCTTGCGGCACGTGTTGGCATGTGCCAATGGCATGTGCGGCCATGTTGACCTAGTTGCAAGTCTTGCAAACCTAGGGCGCTATGTTTGGCGTGGGCCAAAGGCATAGCGGCTTGGAAATATGGCTTGCGGCACGTGTTGGCATGTGCCAATGGCACGTGCGGCCATGTTGACCTAGTTGCAAGTCTTGCAAACCTAGGGCGCTATGTTTGGCATGGGCCAAAGGCATAGTGGTAAGGAAATATGGCTTGCGGCACGTGTTGGCATGTGCCAATGGCACGTGCGGCCATGTTGACCTAGTTGCAAGTCTTGCAAACCTAGGGCGCTATGTTGGACGTGGGCCAAAGGCATAGCGGCTTAGAAATATGGCTTGCGGCATGTGTTGGCATGTGCCAATGGCACGTGCGGCCATGTTGACCTAGTTGCAAGTCTTGCAAACCTAGGGCGCTATGTTTGGCGTGGGCCAAAGGCATAGCGGCTTGGAAATATGGCTTGCGGCACGTGTTGGCATGTGCCAATGGCACGTGCGGCCATGTTGACCTAGTTGCAAGTCTTGCAAACCTAGGGCGCTATGTTTGGCGTGGGCCAAAGGCATAGCGTCCCGGAAATATGGCTTGCGGCACATGTTGGCATGTGCCAATGCCACGTGCGGCCATGTTGACCTAGTTGCAAGTCTTGCAAACCTAGGGCGCTATGTTTGGCGTGGGCCAAAGGCATAGCGGTTTGGAAATATGGCTTGCGGCACGTGTTGGCATGTGCCAATGGCACGTGCGGCCATGTTGACCTAGTTGCAAGTCTTTCAAACCTAGGGCGCTATGTTGGACGTGGGCCAAAGGCATAGCGGCTTAGAAATATGGCTTGAGGCATGTGTTGGCATGTGCCAATGGCACGTGCGGCCATGTTGACCTAGTTGCAAGTCTTGCAAACCTAGGGCGCTATGTTTGGCGTGGGCCAAAGGCATAGCGGCTTGGAAATATGGCTTGCGGCACGTGTTGGCATGTGCCAATGGCACGTGCGGCCATGTTGACCTAGTTGCAAATCTTGCAAACCTAGGGCGCTATGCTTGGCGTGGGCCAAAGGCATAGCGGCTTGGAAATATGGCTTGCGGCACGTGTTGGCATGTGCCAATGCCACGTGCGGCCATGTTGACCTAGTTGCAAGTCTTGCAAACCTAGGGCGCTATGTTTGGCGTGGGCCAAAGGCATAGCGGTTTGGAAATATGGCTTGCGGCACGTGTTGGCATGTGCCAATGGCACGTGCGGCCATGTTGACCTAGTTGCAAGTCTTGCAAACCTAGGGCCCTATGTTTGGCGTGGGCCAAAGGCATAGCGGTTTGGAAATATGGCTTGCGGCACGTGTTGGCATGTGCCAATGGCACGTGCGGTCATGTTGACCTAGTTGCAAGTCTTGCAAACCTAGGGCGCTATGTTTGGCGTGGGCCAAAGGCATAGTGGCTTGGAAATATGGCTTGCGGCACGTGTTGGCATGTGCCAATGGCATGTGCGGCCATGTTGACCTAGTTGCAAGTCTTGCAAACCTAGGGCGCTATGTTTGGCGTGGGCCAAAGGCATAGCGGCT
Organism: Papaver armeniacum; assembly: GCA_023531295.1. NCBI lineage: Eukaryota > Viridiplantae > Streptophyta > Magnoliopsida > Ranunculales > Papaveraceae > Papaver > Papaver armeniacum. The sequence goes on from JAJJWW010010484.1 coordinate 29,743, forward strand.
TGGATATTTGGCATTGTTGCCATGGTGCGCAGGGTGCGGCTTGGTTTGGCATTGTCGCCATGGTGCGCAGGGTGCGGCTTGATTTGGCATTGTTGCCATGGTGCGCAGTATGCGGCTTGATTTGGCATTGTTTCCATGGTGCGCAGTATGCGGCTTGGTTTGGCATTGTTGCCATGGTGCGCAGGGTGCGGCTTGGTTTGGCATGGTTGCCATGGTGCGCAGAGTGCGGCTTGGTTTGGCATGGTTGCCATGGTGCGCAGAGTGCGGCTTGGTTTGGCATGGTTGCCATGGTGCGCAGAGTGCGGCTTGGTTTGGCATTGTTGCCATGGTGCGCAGAGTGCGGCTTGGTTTTTGGAATTAGAGTTCTGCGTCGAAAACCCTAATTTGGTATTTTGAAAAAATACCCCTATTAATTATTTACACCCGAGTTAAATGCTCTTAGTTAATGTGTTGCGGGTAACACTAGGTCATGGGGTTTTACGACTTTACCCCTTGTTCATAAACCACCACCAACATTAAGTCCCCTGCTTAGCTCGGAACAGGGGCTTTGTTGCGAGGTAAGCATAAGATGGTGACAAACTATCAATAACAAACCGTAAAGAGAATTGAGGAGGCTTGTCTGACCTTTTATAAATAGGATTTGGAATCCTTGCCTTTGGTAGCTTTGCACAAATCACAAAGTTGGCACAACTTGTGGGGCCGGTGCAGCTTGGGCGACATTGGGGAGTTGGTGTGAGTTGGGAACTGAGTGTGCTAGCTGGTGGGACCGGCTATGCGTGCTTGCAGGCGTGCCTTGGGAAACTGAGCGTGCTAGCTGGTGGGACCGGCGCAAAATGTGGAAGTTGTGCGTGCTTGCAGGCGTGACTTGGGAAACTAAGCGCGCTAGCTGGTGGGACCGGCGCAAAATGTGGAAGTTATGCGTGCTTGCAGGAGTGACTTGGGCGATCATAGGGAAGTCGGTGCAATTGGCGGGGCCGGTGCGGCTTGGGCGACGTTGGGAAGTTGGCGTGAGTTGGGAAACTGAGCGTGCTAGCTGGTGGGACCGGCGCAAGGTGTGAAAGCTGTGCGTGCTTGCAGGCGTGACTTGGGCGACTGAGCGTGCTAGCTGGTGGGACCGGCGCAAGGTGTGGAAGCTGTGCGTGCTTACAGGCGTGACTTGGGAAACTGAGCGTGCTAGCTGGTGGGACCGGCACAAGGTGTGGAAGCTGTGCGTGCTTGCAGGCGTGACTTGGGCGACTGAGCGTGCTAGCTGGTGGGACCGGCGCAAGGTGTGGAAGCTGTGCGTTCTTGCAGGCGTGACTTGGGAAACTAAGCGTGCTAGCTGGTGTGACTTGTGTAAACAAGGAGGGAGTAGGTGTTTCTACAGATAGCAAAGTTTCCTTGTTTTGTCTTCCTTCACGCGCGCGGCTTCAATCAGGGCATTATCCATGCTAAAATCTGGAAGCGTTATGTCCCTCATTGCTTCCTTTCCTTTTTTAAGGTTCCGTGTTCTTACCCAACGTAATTGCATCATCTCCCTCGTTTGAGAAAGGGTTCTTCTTGTTGAGTTTCTCTCTTTGTCATGTCGCACAGAGACGAACCATCTTATAACCAGCCAGGTTCTCCAGGTGGAGGCGCGAGGTCTGACTGCTTTACGGCTTGTTTGATGAATGGAAAATTTTCCTTTTGTGCAGAGATATCCCGTTGAAGCATGCGTTACTGTTATCGACGAGGATGACCTAGTCGTTTCCCTCTCTTCAAATCCAACCTTGTTGACTGCTGCAGACTTGGAGAACGCTGATTTAGGGATCTCTTGTCATGAATACCTCTATGCAGGTTCGTCGTTTGAGACTCGTATGAGGTGTCTCTCCTCCAATTGTCGGAATGTTGGCGATTTCCTGGTGTGGAAAGAATTCGTGGTCCTTTATACGAGGATATGGAAGACATACGGCCATATCGCTACCAGGAGCGTAATGAAGTGTTGTTCGTCCGCCTTGGTTTCCGTAGTGAACTGTCTTTTGCCAATGATTGTTGAGATGGAGAATTTGTCCATCCGTGCTGCTGCGGAGTCAGCCATTCAAAGGTGGGAGAACATGGTGTCCACCTGTGAAACCTTGGAGTTTAATATCAGCCGGTTGCGGTATCGTCTCAATATTGTGAAAGTCGACAGAGTTTGGTATCCTTCTTTGGTGTGATTCCGCCACGAAGCCATCTTTGGAAGAGGAGAAAGCTTTGGCCTTGGAGTCTCAGAGGATTCAAGATTTGACTCGAGATTTGAAGAGTAGGAATTTTTGATGTAGCATGTTGCAGGGAAGTGATTAGGCGTTGAAGCGAACGTTGAAGCGAAGCCGCTGCTGGAGAATGCTGATGCGTAGTTACTTCTGGAGAGAACGTTGATGCGGAGCTACTTCTGGAGAGAATGTTGGAACGACGTCTTGCAACTTTCAGAGCCTTGACGGTTACCATTTTGGAGTCGGAGGCCGCGTCACGTTCTGTCAAACTCGACATCCCTCAAGAGAACAGAGGTTAGGAGTCCCCAGTTTCATCTATCGATCGTGATTTCTAGGAGAGGTTGGGGTTTGGGAACGGCTTCTCTAGCTGGAAGAGCCTGCTTTCCTGATGTAGTGCGGTTGAGGGGTGCAGAATATGTCTTGATGCTACGCCTTGGTGAAACATAAAATCTCACATAACTGTTTCATCGTAGACTGTACGACTTTGTGGGTGAAGTTCCCATTGTGCGGGTTCTGACGGGAGAAGGTCCTCTGTGAACTCAGGAGAGTTGTTGATTTCCCTTGCTTTCGATTTTTGAGAAGTCTTTCCTGATCTTCATGTGTGACGAAATTGGATTGCTTATCTCCTTCTACTGGGCGTCTAAAAGCAACGCGAGCCTCTTTATCTATAAACGCATGTCCTGCTGAAGTATCTTTTCTCTTTTCATCAAATCAACAGTGCTAAAAGAAGGTCGGCTTCTTCCGGATCTTCCAGTATCTTGCCCTGATGGTGGAGTAGCGTCTCTGATGACAGTTGAAGTTGCCATGCTTGAATAACCGTTGGGGTGGCGGAAGCGGCTCTGGTTCTGGTGATCGTAAGTGTATCGTGTAGAGATGACACGGTTTTGATCACGAAGTGCTGGAGCCATGGCGCTGTTTCGAAGGGAAAGGATGGTGCTGGAAGGGTGCAAGTTTTTAGCGTTGGAAGGATGCAAACTGTTAGCACAGAGTGTGGTACTGCGGCTGGCATGCGCGTGCGGCATGTGTGCCTGGCATGCGCGTCTGGTAAGCGTGTCTGGTAAGCACGTCTGGTAAGCGCGTCTGGCAAGCGCATCTGGCAAGCGCTTCTTTTCTTTCTTCTTCTGTTTCTTCTTTTGAAAAATGTCTAACTCAAGTTCGCAGGAGGAATCCGGTTCGGAGGATGATTCGGGGGTAGAGCCACCACGAAAACTTGCCTTTGGTGACTACCGCTGGTGACTTGGAGATGGGCGTTAGCCAATTGCCGGGCACGATGATGTGGCTCAAACGGCGGATGATTCTCGATGGTTGCTGCCGTAGACATGGAAGAAGACCCTTTGCGAGTCGTGAGGCCGAGTGCAGGCGCCTTTTTTGATCCTCCGTACTTGGTTCCTTATCCAGGTCATGTGCTGGTTGGCGGCTTCAGCGTGCCGGCTAAGCACGAGGCGTTGTACACCAGAATCTGGGAGAAGTACGGACATATGACCATAACCAAGAAAGTCACTAGTGGATTTGCGCTGGTTAAGCGTGTGGAAGAGGCTTTATCTTCCATCGAGGATATGCGTGAGGTGATTTGGTCGCACCGTTTACGAAGATGTTATTGCCGACTGGGAGCACCATCGCGACGTGTGCGTAGAAAAGGATTTCAACACTTCGTGGTTTGTCGAAGGCCTTGCTGAGATCCAAAAGTTGAAAGATGCAGCAATCGAAAGCCTTTCCGCCGAGGAGATTGCACTGACGGAGATGGAACTCGAAAAGCTTTCCAAGATGTTGACTATGAAGAGAGCGGCTCTTGAAGATGCGAAGTTGACTTTCTCCAAGAAGAGCAGACTTCTGTTGGATGATTTTCCTTGAACGTTTCTCCGTTAAACTTTCATTTAGGTTCTTTTTTTTTTTTTTGAAAGACATATTGGATGTCTGTTCAAAACTTGACCTTTGATAGACAGCTGATAGCTTTTTAGGGTATTGGGTTATTTCTGGGATGAATGGTTTTGATAATATGACTCTGATTATGTTTTGGGAAAGGAATATTGCTTTTATGAAAGTGTGTGCTAGCAATAGGCACAAGACTCAGTAGTATGACGGTTTTACTAAGAACCTAAAAATAGATTGTATATCTTGCCCAGTCTGAATTTACTCACTTCATAGATTTTGCGAACACGCCCCTCTCCATGTAAAAGGCGGTTTTTTGCTGGCGGTTTTGCTGGTAGCATCGTCAGCAAGTCCCCAATCGCTGGTAGCGTCTTCGGCGAGTCCCCAGGATTGAGTAATAGCATCTTTGGCGGTTTTGCTGGTAGCATCGTCAGCAAGTCCCCAATCGCTGGTAGCATCTTCGGCGAGTCCCCAGGATTGAGTAATAGCATCTTCAGCAAGTTCCCAGTTTTTCTTGTGTAGTTTTTACAACTAGTAACCTAGGTCGTCCGGTAGTTGAGTCGGATTGAGTCGCCTTCCCCTACCATCTTGACATCTGGGTCGAAGAACGAGATCGACAGTCTGATATTGTTGCGATAGATCAATCCTCCCATTTGTGGTCGCCAATTGTTTATGGGTAAAATCGTTTACGCCGATTTCGGTAAATTCGGTAGGTGAGTGAGAAACCGGTTCAAACCCTAAACAAATGTCTTGCACGTGAGCACTTTATAGATTCGAGAGATCAATCTGCACAAGTCCGGCCTAAACCAAGAAATGGCCGTTCCAGGACTTGCTTCGGTCACAAAGTGGAGGAGAAGGGTTGATTTGGGGAGGGAAGCAAAGAAAGGTATTGAGGAGAGTAGTATCTCGACTTGTATCGAAAGTGAAAGCTTAGGAAGCTTGCAAGAGATGAAAGATTTTGGGAGAGCTTGCAAAGTTGCCTTTCCGAGAGTGTAAGTGTAGTATATTTCTCCCGACCGAGACTTGTTGTCCGGTGGAAATAGGTGTTTATGGGTAAAAATCGTTTCATTCGATTTCGGTAAATTCGGTAGGTGAGTGAGAAACTAGTTCAAACCCTAAACAAATGTCTGCACGTGAGCACTTTATAGATTCGAGAGATCAACTGCACAAGTCCGGCCTAAACCAAGAAATGGCCGTTCCGGACTTGCTTCGGTCACAAAGTGGAGGAGAAGGGTTGATTTGGGGAGGGAAGCAAAGAAAGGTGTTGAGGAGAGTAGTATCTCGACTTGTATCGAAAGTGAAAGCTCGGGAAGCTTGCAAGAGATGAAAGCTTTTGGGAGAGCTTGCAAAGTTGCCTTTACGAGAGTGTAAGTGTAGTATATTTCTCCGACCGAGACTTGTTGTACGATGGAAATAGGTAAGACCTATTTATACAAGTCGAGATTGAAACGTACCACTGGCCTCATGAAGGAAGAGAGTAAAGGGTGAAATAATGGGAGGAGGTGGTAACCGCATGGTTTAATGGGTGAAAACGTTTTTCACCTTTATTTCCTCTTTTATTTGACCGCTTTTATTCCTTTTCACGCTTTCTTAATGTGAGCGTAGTGTACGCCGCATCTTTGTGACCGCCAAACCAAAACCCTAAAGAAGCATCCCCGGTTGTGTCGATGTATCGAGTGTTGGTTGCATCTTGAGTGCAAGTGGCGCTACTAGTGGCGCGTGTGGCATGTGCCAATGGCATGTGCGGAATGCCTTGGTGGTAGTTTGCACGGTTTGCAAGTTAGATTACCAGCGTGTGTGTTTGGCATGTGCGGAATGCCTTGGTGGTAGGTTGCACGGTTTGCAACTTGGGCTACCAGCGTGTGTGTTTGGCATGTGCCAATGGCATGTGCGGAATGCCTTGGTGGTAGGTTGCACGGTTTGCAAGTTAGGCTACCAGTGTGTGTATTTGGCATGTGCGGCCATGTTGACCTAGTTGCAAGTCTTGCAAGCCTAGGGCGCTATGTTTGGCGTGGGCCAAAGGCATAGCGGCTTGGAAGTATGGATTGCGGCACGTGTTGGCATGTGCCAATGGCACATGCGGCCATGTTGACCTAGTTGCAAGTCTTGCAAACCTAGGGCGCTATGTTGGACTTGGGCCAAAGGCATAGCGGCTTAGAAATATGGCTTGCGGCACGTGTTGGCATGTGCCAATGGCACGTGAGGCCATGTTGACCTAGTTGCAAGTCTTGCAAACCTAGGGCGCTATGTTTGGCGTGGGCCAAAGGCATAGCGGCTTGGAAATATGGCTTGCGGCACGTGTTGGCATGTGCCAATGGCACGTGCGCCCATGTTGACCTAGTTGCAAGTCTTGCAAACCTAGGGCGCTATGTTTGGCGTGGGCCAAAGGCATAGCGGCTTGGAAATATGGCTTGCGGCACGTGTTGGCATGTGCCAATGGCACGTGCGGCCATGTTGACCTAGTTGCAAGTCTTGCAAACCTAGGGCGCTATGTTTGGCGTGGGCCAAAGGCATAGCGGCTTGGAAATATGGCTTGCGGCACGTGTTGGCATGTGCCAATTGCACGTGCGGCCATGTTGACCTAGTTTCAAGTCTTGTAAACCTAGGGCGCTATGTTTGGCGTGGGCCAAAGGCATAGCGGTTTGGAAATATTGCTAGCGGCACGTGTTGGCATGTGCCAATGGCACGTGCGGCCATGTTGACCTAGTTGCAAGTCTTGCAAACCTAGGGGGCTATGTTGGACGTGGGCCAAAGGCATAGCGACTTAGAAATATGGCTTGCGGCACGTGTTGGCATGTGCCAATGGCACGTGCGGCCATGTTGACCTAGTTGCAAGTCTTGCAAACTTAGGGCGTTATGTTTATCGTGGGCCAAAGGCATATCGGCTTGGAAATATGGCTTGCGGCACGTGTTGGCATGTGCCAATGGCACGTGCGGCCATGTTGACCTAGTTGCAAGTCTTGCAAACCTAGGGCGCTATGTTTGGCGTGGGCCAAAGGCATAGCCGCTTGAAAATATGGCTTGCGGCACGTGTTGGCATGTGCCAATGGCACGTGCGGCCATGTTGACCTAGTTGCAAGTCTTGCAAACCTAGGGCGCTATGTTTGGCGTGGGCCAAAGGCATAGCGGTTTGGAAATATGGCTTGCGGCACGTGTTGGCATGTGCCAATGGCACGTGCGGCCATGTTGACCTAGTAGCAAGTCTTGCAAATCTAGGGCGCTATGTTTGGCGTGGGCCAAAGGCATAGCGGTTTGGAAATATGGCTTGCGGCACGTGTTGGCATGTGCCAATGGCACGTGCGGCCATGTTGACCTAGTTGCAAGTCTTGCAAACCTAGGGCGCTATGTTTGGCGTGGGCCAAAGGCATAGCGGCTTGGAAATATGGCTTGCGGCACGTGTTGGCATGTGCCAATGGCACGTGCGTCCATGTTGACCTAGTTGCAAGTCTTGCAAACCTAGGGCGCTATTTTTGGCGTGGGCCAAAGGCATAGCGGCTTGGAGATTTGGCATTGTTTCCATGGTGCGCAGGGTGCGGCTTGGTTTGGCATTGTCGCCATGGTGCGCAGGGTGCGGCTTGATTTTGCATTGTTGCCATGGTGCGCAGTATGCGGCTTGATTTGGCATTGTTGCCATGGTGCGCAGTATGCGGCTTGGTTTGGCATTGTTGCCATGGTGCGCAGGGTGCGGCTTGGTTTGGCATGGTTGCCATGGTGCGCAGAGTGCGGCTTGGTTTGGCATGGTTGCCATGGTGCGCAGAGTGCGGCTTGGTTTGGCATGGTTGCCATGGTGCGCAGAGTGCGGCTTGGTTTTGCATGGTTGCCATGGTGCGCAGAGTGCGGCTTGGTTTGGCATGGTTGCCATGGTGCGCAGAGTGCGGCTTGGTTTTGAAATTAGGGTTACGTGGTCGAAAACCCTAATTTGGTATTTTGAAAAAATACCCCTATTAATTATTTACACACCCGAGTTAAATGCTCTTAGTTAATGCGTTGCGGGTAACACTGGGTCATGGGGTTTTACGACTTTACCCCTGGTTTAGAAACCACCATCAACAATACCCTAAATACAGATTTCAGTATGCCCAAATTATATACACCGAAACGTTTTTCAGGTGTTACTGAATTCTGTTAAAAATATACCCTAGTAGAGTCTACCAGCAATATCGACCAAATTATAGGTTTTGATCCAAATTTACCCGTGGTTCAACAAATCGACCCATGTTAGTAGTTTTAGGGCCCTTACCCCACATCAAATTAATCAGGCTAGACCACCAAGCCCATCAAGTTAGTCCACCAACACGAACAGGTTGAGTGTTTTTTAGCGACCGCGGAAATTTTAAGCACAATTATAAATTAGAAAAAAGAATGTTGCAGTATAATATTAGGAAAAGAGAAGACGCTTGGAAAAGAGAAGATGCAATTGATCAGAGAGTACTTAGGTTACATGGATATATAATATATGTATATACATGGAGATGGGAAAACCAAAAGACATCTATTTTGGGACGCACATCTATGGGCTGTAGGCCCTGTAACACTCCCCCTTGTGCGGTTCAATAACAAAACTTTATACATAGTGCTTTGAATGTAGTTCTTCAAATGTTGTCCTCTCCTTGATGACTTGTGCCGAAATCAATCGCCTTACTAAAACTTTGACAAGGAAACACCCAGCGGGATAAAACCTTGCTACAACTCTTCACATGTAGTACTTCACATGTTGTCTGTTACTTTAGATGTAGTTCATCACATGCAATACGATGTTCAAAGATTGACGAGTCTAAGTTAATTTCCTCCTTAAAACTTCGTCAGGAAAACCCAGAGGGATAAAACCTGAACTAAAGAAAAAGAGTACAATATTAATTAACCTTAGAACATGGTTGAATGCGTATACGTTGACTCATTAAAACCTTGACAAGGAAAACCCACTAGGATAAAACCTTGACTAAGGGAAAAGAGTACAACGTGACAGATGCAGGTAAAGGTGATCGGTTGCGGATGATCACTTTGCTCCGTTGAAGTTGACTAGTTTCTTCACAACTCTTAAGGTAGAAAATCTTCGTGGGAAAGGCAATATCCTTAGCTGGGAAATTACATTTCCTATGTTTGTTGTTGTCTCATTAAAAACCTTGCCGAGCAACAAAACCCTGTGGGAAAAAGTAACCTCGGTAAAGAAAAAGAGTTCAACACACCATTAGATGCCCCCCCTGATGTCAGACAATTTTCATTAGTCTAATGCAATCAAAAGGAGTTTATCACACTTTACTTTGGTGACTTGGACGTTTATAAAACCATATTGCTGATTTTGGAAGTTACGTTGCTTAACGGACTATCGTGTTTCATTTCTTTGATTCAGATATTTTTAATAATATCAACGCGATGTTTATGTCTTCAACGTTCAACATACTTGATGCTTTTAGTATTGTCTCACTAAAAACCTTGTCGAGTAACAAAACCCTTTGGGAAAAACTATTCTCGATCGAAGGGAAAAAAGTACAACACAGACTTCAATTTCGAAGTAAATTATGTCGACATCATATCCTTGGATCCTCCACCTGATTACTTTCAGAGTTGTTCCAGACAGTTCCTTTAGTCATGTATTTTTCGAAACTGAATATTGGTAATGACTTAGAAAATAGTCTACCATGTCTCCCCCTGATTACTTTTGTTGGAGAAGAGATTATTGTTTCTTCATAATCAACAACTTTTGGATTGCACTTTCATTAGCATTCCTTTTTATATCTTTGCAGGGATAAAACAAATTTATGTCAATGGTTACTTTTAAGTACATGATTACATTCACTATACCATTCAAATGACGTTGCGTTGGCGCGAAGCTATATCTAGCTAACAAGTTCCCTGAGGATGTAAAATTTAATCGAATACATTATTATACTAAGTACAACAATGCGTCTATTGTACTTAGATATGGGAATTTCATCTCCTAACACATCTTCGTCATATTGCTTTGGACGAAATGGTTACTTACTTACATTTCAACCTCGACTAATCATGGGAGTGCTATCAGGATGCATATCTTTGTTAAATTACTTGACAACTTTAGTCATATGCAAACTGGTGGAATAATATACCACAAGCTCAGTATTCGATCGAGCTTTTCCTAGATTTTCATCTCAAATTCGGATTTTAAATAGCTTTTAAGGTCTCTTATTACATCAAGAGTACTCATCATGTCTGTACCGTCCACATAAATAGCTACAATTCCAAATTAGGAACTTTCTTGTGAATACACAATAAAAAATAACTTATTTGTCTATCCCCTCCAAATCAAATAGCCACTTAGACGGATATACCACTTCCGCCTGATTGCTTCAATCTATAAGTGAATGTTCTACCTAATTGTAAACGCACTCTGTGGTTTAAAGTTACTTGATTTGGGAAACAAAAATCTATCAGGAAATTTTATAAATATCTTCTATCTCTTGATTCTTTCAGAGATATGTAACAACCACATACATATGCTGCATTTCAAATCCTTGTGAAAATTACTAAGCTAACTAAGTAGCAGAACTTTATAACGTTCATTACAAAAGAACAATTCCGTGGCTTTGTGAGAAACCTCGCGCCACAAGGCGAGTCTTTGTACTTTTAAGACTACTTTCTTCTCATTATGCTTTATGACAAATTAATTATGTATGTCCAATAGGCTTTACACTTGGTTGGTTAGCACCACCACTCCAAATACCCGTATATTTGCCAAAGAACTAAGTTCTACCTGGATTGTGTAGGCCAAATATGCTATTTATTTGAAATTAATCAAAATAAAGCATGGTTCGATCTCATTGTGCTCAACTTCTGGAGCAACTAATAATGGATTTTATCATCACTGTGCACGCATAATCCTTCCATTGACTCATGTGCATTCTCGAAATCCGTCAGGATTTTATTGTTCTCTAGAATCATTTAAAACTTCGGAGCGTCCTCCAGTATTGATTCATGGACATAGTTAGAGACAATCAAATGAGATGATTTCATTAATGATATAAATTATTTTGTGCCTTACTCATCTACTTCCTTTCTAGGTGAGCATTGATCGAACTTGGTGGTCTCTCCATCTTCCTTTATGGAGCCACGGCCTCAACTACACTTCCACCAAGTGTAGTTGCAACACCTTAGTCTATGGTGTACCCCATAATGAGGATTTTTAACCTTGCAGGAATATTTGCAGCTGGTATGTGTGATCTTGTCACTTTAGCGACATTAGTGTACATTCTGAAAATCTATTATTCTTTGTCACTTCACATTTACATTTGTGGAGTACAAGAATCAATATGAGACACAGTGGGAACACACCACGACAATTCCTGTCGTTCCCTTAGAAAATACGTTTTCTTATCTCCCCCTAACGATGGGAAGACTGTCTCATTAAAATGACAACCCGCAAATCTAGCGGTAAGAGATCTCCTGCCAAAGGTTTTAAAAATGCGGATAATTTGTTGGAAAATCATTTCCAACATAACTACTTAAAAGTTTTGAAGACCCATCATAGTACGATGTGGAGTCGTAATGGCACATATATAGTGCAACCAAAAATGCGTAAGAACATGAATGTCAGGCTTAAATCCAGTTACCAACTGGTACGCAGAAAAGGTTGACTAATATTGGGTTCTAAAACGAATTAAGTAAAGATGCGTTAATATTGCATATTCCCCAAGCAGTTAAAGGTAGGTTTGTACGTATAACCTGTTCCTTAGACATCATATGTAACTATTGATGATAGCCTTTGGGAGACCATGAGGTATAGGATGCTCTGCATTCATCCTATTAAATATGCAATTACCATCAAGTCCTTTTGATGTGAACTAGCTAGCATTTTCAAGGGTTGGTGAGCCCTTACATGTAAAATATGTCATAGTAGTTTTCCAAACGCAAATTTCTTGGGAACTATAACTAGTCTAAAAATTTAAAACATTCACCAGAGCCATAAGTCACTTTAATGGTCCGCATTCTGCATGAATATTTTTATAAAGTTCACCTTGTTTTCTTTGTAATATATAATTTTTACCATTTGCATCTTAGGATGGTCTCGATCCTGTTTTACTGAAGACTTTGTAAAAATGAGTGATATGATTTCTTACCTAAAAGCATAATGGGAAGGGGAGTTGTGCATTTAGTAATTTAGAAAACACTTATTGAGAGATATGTCGTCACTTTGCCTTCTGTCAATCTTTTTCCCATTTTCGTTCACTCAAATAAAGTGATATTTGTATGAGTTCTTTCAAAACAATCATCATGTCACAACCAAAGTTTCTTTATGGTTATGCCCAAAGCCTGTTGTTGATGGTGGTTTCTAAACAAGGGGTAAAGTCGTAAAACCCCATGACCTAGTGTTACCCGCAACGCATTAACTAAGAGCATTTAACTCAGGTGTATATAATTAATAGGGGTATTTTTCAAAATACCAAATTAGGGTTTTCGACACAGAACCCTAATTCCAAAAACCAAGCCGCACTCTGCGCACCATGGCAACCATGCCAAACCAAGCCGCACTCTGCGCACCATGGCAACCATGCCAAACCAAGCCGCACTCTGCGCACCATGGCAACCATGCCAAACCAAGCCGCACTCTGCGCACCATGGCAACCATGCCAAACCAAGCCGCACTCTGCGCACCATGGCAACTGTCACAGGTTCGCACTTCTCAAATGCAACACCACCTTGACAATGGCAATTATGCTCCACAGCACAATCTCAGCCAACTCGCACTTAGCCAATACTTCAACTTCTTGACTAAAACTCTATTCAGCCCATACTAAATAGAGGTTCTGCTCACAAATCTTCCAAGCCTTCAATCGATGCACACACTCCGCTTGATGCATAAACAATTATGCCAAACCAAAGGGAAATATGCACCAACAGAACTTTTCTTTAAATCAGGCCTTAGCCTTTTTATTTATTGCACACTTAGGGTTACACACTCTTCTTGTTCCGGATTACCCAATCCCTTCACAAGATCAGGCTTATATAGCCTTACAAAAAGCTATCTACAACTAACTGCAAGCAGTTAGAGATTTACTTTACATGTGGCAGTTAGCTAACTATGCTAACCTTTGCCAAACCGTTCGCTTTCAACCCAAACAGTCCTTCCCATCGGTTAGAAAGCATAAAGTAAACCCACTCTCGGGTAACCAACTCTAAACCGTCAAGGCCATGTGCCCCGCACATGTCATCTTGCCTTGTTGCCAGATCAGCGCATTTGCCAGCCAAATGTTGCGCCATCACGGCTGTACATCATTCTCCCAATGATGCAAGTGTGCTATGCAAGTCTTGCTTGCATGCCTATACGCCTCATGCATACAGGTAACATGCCAAACTCTTTTGGCATCTCGTGATGCTAATCTCGCATCCTTGGCCATGTCCAAACCCTGTTTGGCACATGCCATTCTCTTGTTGTAACTCGGATATGCACTTGTACTGAATACCGCTATTATGGCTTCGTTGCGCTATTATCGCTTCGCATTGCACCATTACGGTGGAGTACTTGCACTCTGGCACTTTGGCCAAGCCACTGGTGATGCATCATCCTTGTGCATCATCACTTGGCCACTTGACAGCACCGTTATAGACCTCCCCCACCAGCTGAACTCGACGCCCTCGTCGATTCTTTATGCTGCAGGTAGGCCTGAATTTGTTCTTCAAATTGCCACAATGTAGTATCCTTCTCCCAAGAAGCCTCGGAGTCTGGCAACCCTTGCCACTTAATCAGAAAATAAGTTCTCCTATTCTTCTTGCTTTGCCCCATAACTCGATCATCAAGTATTGCCTCAACTTGCTTGTCGAATTGTGATCTGATTACTGGTGGTGCACGCTTCGCTTGTTGTCTCGAAGTGTCCAGAAAATCAGGATGGTATTTCTTCAAAAAGCTGACATGAAAAGTGGGATGCACTTTCAACCTTTTCGGCAACTCAAGTCTGTAAGCCACCTTACCAACTCTTTTAATCACTTTGAAGGGACCATCATATCTTGGAATTAGCCCTCTATGCACTGTCTTGCTAGAAATCTTCTTCCAAATCTGGGGCGTCAGCTTTAACAGCACCATGTATTCCACCTCAAACTCTACATCTCTGCGATGCAAGTCAGCATACTTCTTCATTCGTCTTTGCGCCTTTGATAAACTATCACGCGCTTGCTCAGTCATCTCCGTCTTTGACCTTGCATAACGATAAGCTGCTGGGCAGGAACCTTGCTTCTTAGCCTTTGGCACCTCATGAGGGGTTAATGGCTGCTGGCCTATAGCTAACTCAAAAGGACTCAGCTCCGTAGCTGAACTCTTGTGCAAATTTTAACAAAATTGGGCCGTATCCATCAACGCCACCCAATTTCCCTGGTTTACAGTCACATAGTGACGCAAATACTCTTCTAGCAACGCATTTATCCGCTCCGTCTGACCATCGGTTTGGGGGTGATTGCTAGTAGAAAACTTTAGTTCGGAACCAAGCATTCAAAACAAGGCAGTCCAAAATCTGCCTGTAAACCGTGAGTCTCTATCACTCACAATATCTTGAGGAATTCCCCAATACTTCACTACATTCTTGAAGAACAGCTCCGCTGCAACGTCTGCATTGCAAGAATGGGGGCAGGGAATGAATGTAGCATACTTCGAAAAGCGATCAACGACGACCATTATTGAGCTAAAGCCTTGCACCTTTGGCAGCCCGTTAATAAAGTCCATCGACAAGCAGTGCCATGGCTTGTCTGGAATCGGCAAAGGTTGTAGCAATCCTGCTACGTTTCTCCTTTCCGTCTTATCCAATTGACAAACTAAGCATGTCTTCACATACAATTCAACATCTTCTTCCATCTTAGGCCAGTAATAGGAACGAGCTATCAAAGCATGCGTCCGTTCCATGCCTGGATGACCAGCCCAAATGGAATCATGCGTCTCTCGCAAGAGTTCCCTTCTCAAGCCACCTGAATTGGGTACATAAATTTTTCCTCCCTTGGCATAAATGACTCCATCATCTAGCCAAAATCGACGAACGATCCCATCACAAATCTGTTTAGTCAAGCGCACACATGCCTGATCATTCTTCGTCTCTTCTTTGATTCGAGGCAACAACTCTGCCTCAATCGTGGTCAGTGCCGCAACATATTCTGCCACCAATTTTCTGCTTAACGCATCTGGCACAGAATTAAGCCTTCCTGGCTTATGCTCGAACTTGTATTCGAACTCGCTCAAAAAGTCAAGCCACCTTGCTTGCTTTGGCGAAAGTTTCTTCTGGCTGTTAAAGAACGTAATGGCCACATTATCCGTCCTTATGATGAAATAAGTTCCCAACAAATAATGGCGCCACGTTCTCAGGCAATGTATCACTGCCAACATCTCTTTCTCATGCACAGTGTATCTCCCTTCAGAGATCATTAAGCTTACGACTCTCGTAAGCCCTTTGGATGTCCATCTTGCACCAAGACCCCCCCTAGAGCCCTGTCTGAAGCATCAGTGTGCACTTCAAATGGTACATCGAAGCTAGGCAAGCGAAGAACCGGTTCTGTCGAGACCGCTTCCTTTAATGCATCGAATGACCGCTGACACTCGTCAGTCCATGCCCAAGATTTGTCCTTCCTCAACAAATCTGTCAAAGGGGCCACTTTCTTTGAATAGCCAACTATGAATCGCCGGTAATAGTTAGCCAAACCCAAGAAAGAACGAAGCTCTCCAAGCTTCTTAGGTTCTGGCCAATCCAAAATGGCCTCTACCTTTTTCTAGTCCATATGCACGCACCCTTGCGATATCACATGGCCAAGGAAAGTAATTGTGGTCTGGGCAAACTCACACTTTTCCTTCTTCACATACAAACTTGCTTCTCTAAGCTTTGCAAACACTTTGCGAAGATGCATCGCATGCTCCTCCAAAGTCTTACTGTATATGACTATGTCATCCAAGTATACTACCACAAAACGATCAATGTACTCGGCAAACACATCATTCATCAGGTTGCAAAATGTTGCTGGAGCATTCGTCAAGCCAAATGGCATAACACGGTTTCAAATGAGCCATACCTTGTTACCATTGCAGTCTTTGGTTCATCGCCTTCTGCTATGCGCACTTGGTAATAACCTGAGCGCAAATCCAATTTGGTGAAGTATTTAGCTTTGGCCAACCGATCAAACAAGTCTGCCACTAGCGGAATTGGGTACTTGTTCTTCACAGTTAGTTTGTTCAAAGCTCTATAATCAACACACATACGAAGCGAGCCATCTTGCTTCTTTTGGAACAGAACCGGAGCACCAAATGGAGCTTTAGACGGTTGTATGTAGCCTGCCTCCAACAACTCAGAAATCTTCTTGCGCATCTCCTCAAGTTCTAATGGTGACATACGATATGGTGCTTGCGCAGGTGGCCTCGCCCCTGGCACCAACTCTATCATATGATCGATCCTATGCCGCGGTGGTAGCGTCTTAGCAGTTCTGCAGCATTGTGTCTCGCAAACTCTTCTAAGACCAGCCTATTCCATCCTCTACTTCCACTACCTTTCCTGGTTTGATCTCTACAAACACGCATAGGAAAGTAGCCAAGCCTTGGCGCATACCATCGTTCACCTGAACCGCAGACAAACATGGCTTAAGTGTCTTGTCTGGTTCACTTTGTCTCACCATAGAGACAAAACATGGGTATTGAGGGTGCTGTATCAATATCCCATTTCTATGAGGTAATGGCGACGCCTTCGCCGCGCAAAAGAAATCCATGCCCAAAATCAGGTCAAAATCATCCATGACCATAACTAGCAAATCTAGTTTTCCATTCCATTCTCCAACTTGCACATCTGCATTGCGAACTTTCCCTCGATCGGCTTGTGGTTCTGCGTTAACAGTTTTGATGGTGCTAGCCGCGCTAGTAACTGTTAAGTTCAATGCCATGGCAACGTTTGGATGAATGAAAGACTTCGTAGCACCAGTATCAGCCATCGCTAATACCCATTCTCCATTGACCTTCACATCAATGTACATCAGTCCAGAAGACATCTTCTTCTCTGTGTGTGCTTTGCTCCCTAGCAAATGACTGATGTCGCGATGTTCGCCACTACCAACATCATGCTGAGCCTTCCCAGCATCGTGTTGTTTCTCATCAACACTTGCAGCGTCTCCGGTACCCTTGGTGCAGTTCTGATATGTAGAACAACTCGTTTCACCCTCATCAAGTTGTTCTGAGGACATCCTTCGTGCATGATTATCGCTTGTAGACTCTTGAATTAACGATTCGCATACCTTTAATGCAAATCTTTGGTCTGATCTTCGCCCCATCCTTTGCATGCCTTTTACTTTCTGTGTGGATCCTTCACTTCAAATACAAGTTACAGCCAAACATAGAACAGCAACACTTCAATCAACCTTATAATTCAAACGTGAACAGAGAGAGACCCTTAACCAGGGCTCTGATACCGGAATTGTCACAGGTTCGCACTTCTCAAATGCAACACCAACTTGACAATGGCAATTATGCTCCACAGCACAATCTCAGCCAACTCGCACTTAGCCAATACTTCAACTTCTTGACTAAAACTCTATTCAGCCCATACTAAATAGAGGTTCTGCTCACAAATCTTCCAAGCCTTCAATCAGATGCACACACTCCGCTTGATGCATAAACAATTAAGCCAAACCAAAGGGAAATATGCACCAACAGAACTTTTCTTTAAATCAGGCCTTAGCCTTTTTATTTATTGCACACTTAGGGGTTACACACTCTTCTTGTTCCGGATTACCCAATCCCTTCACAAGATCAGGCTTATATAGCCTTACAAAAGCTATCTACAACTAATGCAAGTGTTAGAGATTTACTTTACATGTGGCAGTTAGCTAACTATGCTAACCTTTGCCAAACCGTTCGCTCAGCCAAACAGGTCCTTCCCATCAGTTAGAAAGCATAAAGTAAACCCACTCTCGGGTAACCAACTCTAAACCGTCAAGGCCATGTGCCCCGCACATGTCATCTTTTTGCCTTGTTGTCGATCGCCGCATTTGCCGCCTAAATGTTGCGCCATCACGGCTGTACATCATTCTCCCAATGATGCAAGTGTGCTATGCAAGTCTTGCTTGCATGACCGTACGCCCTCATGCATACGAGGTAACATGCCAAACTCTTTTGGCATCTCGTGATGCTAATCTCGCATCCTTGGCCATGTCCAAACCCTGTTTGGCACATGCCATTCTCTTGATGTAACTCGGATATGCACTTGTACTGAATACCGCTATTATGGCCTCGTTGCGCTATTATCGCTTCGCATTGCACCATTACGGCGGAGTACTTGCACTCTGGCACTTTGGCCAAGCCACTGGTGATGCATCATCCTTGTGCATCATCACTTGGCCACTTGACAGCACCGTTATAGCAACCATGCCAAACCAAGCCGCACTCTGCGCACCATGGCAACCATGCCAAACCAAGCCGCATACTGCGCGCCATGGCAACAATGCCAAACCAAGTCGCATACTGCGCACCATGGCAACAATGCCAAACCAAGCCGCATATCTGCTGCACCATGGCAACAATGCCAAATCAAGCCGCACCTCGCGCACCATGGCAACAATGCCAAACCAAGCCGCATCATCGCGCGCCATGGCAACAATAATTAAACCAAGCCGCATATTTGCGCACCATGGCAACAATGCCAAATCAAGCCGCACCCGCACACCATGGCAACAATGCCAAACCAAGCCGCATATCTGCGCACCATGGCAACAATGCCAAATCAAGCCGCATATCGCGCACCATGGCAACAATGCCAAATCAAGCCGCACCCTGCGCACCATGGCGACAATGCCAAACCAAGCCGCACCCTGCGCACCATGGAAACAATGCCAAATCTCCAAGCCGCTATACCTTTGGCCCACGTCCAACATAGCGCCCTAGGTTTGCAAGACTTGCAACTAGGTCAACATGGCCGCACGTGCCATTGGCACATGCCAACACGTGCCGCAAGCCATATTTCCAAACCGCTATGCCTTTGGCCCACGCCAAACATAGCGCCCTAGGTTTGCAACACTTGCAACTAGGTCAACATGGCCGCACGTGCGATTGGCACATGCCAACACGTGCCGCAAGCCATATTTACAAGCCGCTATGCCTTTGGCCCACGCCAAACATAGAGCCCTAGGTTTGCAAGACTTGCAACTAGGTCAACATGGCCGCACGTGCCATTGGCACATGCCAACACGTGCCGCAAGCCATATTTCCAAGCCGCTATGCCTTTGGCCCACGCCAAACATAGCGCCCTAGGTTTGCAAGACTTGCAACTAGGTCAACATGGCCGCACGTGCCATTGGCACATGCCAACACGTGCCGCAAGCCATATTTCTAAGCCGCTATGCCTTTGGCCCACGTCCAACATAGCGCCCTAGGTTTGCAAGACTTGCAACTAGGTCAACATGGCCGCACGTGCCATTGGCACATGCCAACACGTGCCGCAAGCCATATTTCCAAACCGCTATGCCTTTGGCCCACGCCAAACATAGCGCCTAGGTTTGCAAGACTTGCAACTAGGTCAACATGGCCTCACGTGCCATTGGCACATGCCAACACGTGCCGCAAGCCATATTTCCAAGCCTCTATGCCTTTGGCCCACGCCAAACATAGCGCCCTAGGTTTGCAATACTTGCAACTAGGTCAACATGGCCGCACGTGCCATTGGCACATGCCAACACGTGCCGCAAGGCATATTTCCAATCCGCTATGCCTTTGGCCCACGCCAAACATAGCGCCCTAGGTTTGCAAGACTTGCAACTAGGTCAACATGGCCGCACGTGCCATTGGCACATGCCAACACGTGCCGCAAACCATATTTCCAAGCCGCTATGCCTTTGGCCCACGCCAAACATAGCGCCCTAGGTTTGCAAGACTTGCAACTAGGTCAACATGGCCGCACGTGCCATTGGCACATGCCAACACGTGCCGCAAGCCATATTTCTAAGCCGCTATGCCTTTGGCCCACGCCCAACATAGCGCCCTAGGTTTACAAGACTTGCAACTAGGTCAACATGGCCGCATGTGCCATTGTCACATGCCAACACGTGTCGCAAGCCGTATTTCCAAGCCGCTATGCCTTTGGCCCACTTCCAACATAGCGCCCTAGGTTTGCAAGACTTGCAACTAGGTCAACATGGCCGCATGTGCCATTGGCACATGCCAACACGTACCGCAAGCCATACTTCCAAGCTGCTATGCCTTTGGCCCACGCCAAACATAGCGCCCTAGGCTTGCAAGACTTGCAACTAGGTCAACATGGCCGCACATGCCATTGGCACATGCCAAATACACACACTGGTAGCCTAACTTGCAAACCGTGCAACCTACCACCAAGGCATTCCGCACATGCCATTGGCACATGCCAAACACACACGCTGGTAGCCCAACTTGCAAACCGTGCAACCTACCACAAAGGCATTCCGCACATGCCAAACACACACGCTGGTAACCTAACTTGCAAACCGTGCAACCTACCACCAAGGCATTCCGCACATGCCATTGGTACATGCCACACGCGCCACTAGTAGCGCCACTTGCGCTCAAGATGCAACCAACACTCGAGACATCGACACAAACTGGGGGATGCTTCTTTAGGGTTTTGGTTTGGCGGTCACAAGATGTACGACACTACGCTCACATTAAGAAAGCGTGAAAAGGAATAAAGCGGTCAAATAAAAGAGGAAATAAAGGTGAAAAACGTTTTCACCCATTAAACCATGCGGTTACCACCTCCTCCCATTATTGCACCCTTTACTCTTTTCCTTCATGAGGCCGAGTACGTTTCAATCTCGACTTGTATAAATAGGTCTTACCTATTTCCACCAGACAACAAGTCTCGGTCGGAGAAATATACTACACTTACACTCTCGTAAAGGCAACTTTGCAAGCTCTCCCAAAAAGCTTTCATCTCTTGCAAGCTTCCTAAGCTTTCACTTTCCGATACAAGTCGAGATACTACTCTCCTCAACACCTTTCTTTGCTTCCCTCCCCAAATCAACCCTTCTCCTCCACTTTGTGACCGAAGCAAGTCTCGGGAACACCCATTTCTTGGTTTAGGCCGGACTTTAGGCTGCATTGATCTCACGAATCTATAAAGTGCTCACGTGCAAAAAAAGCACATTTGTTTAGGGTTTGAACCAGCTTTCTCACTCACCTACCGAATTTACCGAAATCGGCGTAACCGATTTTTACCCATAAACAATTGGCGACCACAGTGGGAGGATTGATCTATCGGCTACAATATCAGACTGTCGATCTCGTTCTTCGACCCAGATGTCAAGATGGTAGGGGAAGGCGACTTAATCCGACTCAACTACCAGACGACCCGGTTACTAGTTGTAAAAATTACACAAGAAAAACTGGGGACTTGCTGAAGATGCTATTACTCAAGCCTGGGGACTCGCCGAAGATGCTACAGCGATTGGGGACTTGCTGACGATGCTACCAGCAAAAACGCCAAAGATGCTATTACTCAATCCTGGGGACTCGCCGAAGACGCTACCAGCGATTGGGGACTTGCTGACGATGCTACCAGCAAAACCGCCAGCAAAAAACCGCCTTTTACATGGAGAGGGGCGTGTTCGCAAAACCTATGAAGTGAGTAAATTCAGACTGGGCAAGATATACAATCTATTTTTAGGTTCTTAGTAAAACCGTCATACTACTGAGTCTTGTGCCTATTGCTAGCACACACTTTCATAAAAGCAATATTCCTTTCCCAAAACATAATCAGAGTCATATTATCAAAACCATTCATCCCAGAAATAACCCAATACCCTAAAAAGCTATCAGCTGTCTATCAAAGGTCAAGTTTTGAACAGACATCCAATATGTCTTTCAAAAAAAAAAAAAGAACCTATATGAAAGTTTAACGGAGAAACGTTCAAGGAAAATCATCCAACAGAAGTCTGCTCTTCTTGGAGAAAGTCAACTTCGCATCTTCAAGAGCCGCTCTCTTCATAGTCAACATCTTGGAAAGCTTTTCGAGTTCCATCTCCTGTCGTGCAATCTCCTCGGCGGAAAGGCTTTCGATTGCTGCATCTTTCAACTTTTGATCTCAAGAAGGCCTTCGACAAACCACGAAGTGTTGAACTCCTTTTCTACGCACACGTCGCGATGGTGCTCCCAGTCGGCAATAACATCTTCAGAAACGGTGCGACCAGTCACCTCACGCATATCCTCGATGGAAGATAAAGCCTCTTCCACACGCTTAACCAGCGCAAATCGACTAATGACTTTCTTGGTTATGGCCATATGTCCGTACTTCTCCCAGATTCTGGTGTACAACGCCTCGTGCTTAGCCGGCACGCTGAAGCCGCCAACCAGACATGACTCGGATAAGGAACCAAGTACGGAGGATCAAAAAAGGCGCTCGCACTGGCCTCACGACTCGCAAAGGGTCTTCTTCCATGTCTACGGCAGCAACCATCAGAGAATCATCCGCCGTTTGAGCCACATCTGTGCCCGGCAATTGGCTAACGCCCATCTTCAAGTCACCAGTGGTGGTCACCAAAGGCAAGTTTTCGTGTGGCTCTACCCCAGAATCATCCTCCGAACCGGATTCCTCCTACGAACTTGAGTTAGACATTTTTCAAAAGAAGAAACAGAAGAAGAAAGAAAAGAAGCGCTTGCCGAGCGCGCTTGCTGACGCGCTACGGACGTGCTTACCAGACACGCTTACCAGACGCGCATGCCAGGCACACATGCCGCACGCGCATGCCAGCCGCAGTACCACACTCTGTGCTAACAGTTTGCATCCTTCCAACGCTAACAACTTGCGCCCTTCCAGCACCATCCTTGCCCTTCAAAACAGCGCCATGGCTCCAGCACTTCGTGATCAAAACCGTGTCATCTCTACACGATACACTTACGATCACCAGAACCAGAGCCACTTCCGCCACCCCAACGGTTATTCAAGCATGGAAACTTCAACTGTCATCAGAGACGCTACTCCACCATCAGGGCAAGATACTGGAAGATCCGGAAGAAGCCGACCTTCTTTTAGCACTGTTGATTTGATGAAAAGACATAAGATACTTCAGCAGGACGTGCGTTTATAGATAAAGAGGCTCGCGTTGCTCTTAGACGCCCAGTAGAAGGAGATAAGCAATCCAATTTCGTCACACATGAAGATCAGGAAAGACTTCTCAAAAATCGAAAGCAAGGGAAATCAACAACTCTCCTGAGTTCACAGAGACCCTTCTCCCGTGAGAACCCTCACAATGGGAACTTCACCCACAAAGTCGTACAGTCTACGATGAAACAGTTATGTGAGATTCTATGTTTCACCAAGGCGTAGCATCAAGACATATTCCCGCACCCTCAACCGCACTACATCGGGAGAAAGCTGTGCTCTTCCAAATAGAGAAGCCGTTCCCAAACCCCAACCTCTCCTAGAAATCACGATCGATAGATGAAACTGGGGACTCCTAACCTCTGTTCTCTTGAGGGATGTCGAGTTTGACAGAACGTGACGCGGCCTCCGAATCCAAAATGGTAACCGTCAAGGCTCTCAAAGTTGCAAGACGTCGTTCCAACATTCTCTCGTAAGTAGCCCGCATCAACGTTCTCTCCGTAGTAACTACGCATCGGCATTCTCCAGAATGGCTTCGCTTCAACGTTCGCTTCAACGCCTAATCACTTCCCCCGCAACATGCTACATCAAAATTCCTACTCTTCAAATCTCGAGTCAAATCTTCAATCCTCCGAGATTCCAAGGCCAAAGCTTTCTCCTCTTCCAAAGATGGCTTCGTAAGCGTGAATCACACCAAGAAGGATACCAACTCACAGCCGACTTTCACAATATTGAGACGATACCGCAACCCATTGATATTAAACTCCAAGGTTTCACGGTGGACACCATGTTCTCCCACCTTTAAATAGTGACTCACAGCTGAAAGACGGATGGACAAATTCTCCATCTCAACAATTATTGGCAAAAGACAGTTCACTACGGAAACCAAGGCGGACGAACAACACTTCATTACGCTCCTGGTAGCGATATGGCCGTATGTCTTCCATATCCTCGTATAAAGGACCACGAATTCTTTCCACACCAGGAAATCGCCAACATTCCGACAATTGGAGAAGAGACACCTCATACGAGTCTCAAACGCATTTAACCCGCATAGGGGTATTCATGACAAGAGATCCCTAAATCAGCGTTCTCCAAGTCCTGCAGAGTCAACAAGGTTGGATTTGAAGAGAGGGAAACGACTAGGTCATCCTCGTCGATAACAGTAACGCATGCTCCAACGGGATATCTCAGCACAAAAGGAAAATTTTCCATTCATCAAACAAGCCGTAAAGCAGTCAGACCTCGCGCCTTCACCTGGAGAACCTGGATGGTTATAAGATGGTTCGTCTCTGTGCGACATGACAAAGATAGAAACTCAACAAGAAGAACCATTTCTCAAACGAGGTAGATGATGCAATTACGTTGGGTAAGAACACGGAACCTTAAAAAAGGAAAGGAAGCAATGAGGGACATAACGCTTCCAGATTTTAGCATGGATAATGCCCTGATTGAAGCCGCGCGCGTGAAGGAAGACAAAACAAGGAAACTTTGTTATCTGTAGAAACACCTACTCCCTCCTTGTTTACATAAGTCACACCAGCTAGCACGCTCAGTTTCCCAAGTCACGCCTGCAAGCATGCACAGCTTCCACACCTTGCGCCGGTCCCACCAGCTAGCACGCTCAGTCGCCCAAGTCACGCCTGCAAGCACGCACATCTTCCACACCTTGCGCCGGTCCCACCAACTAGCACGCTCAGTTTCCCAAGTCACGCCTGTAAGCACGCACAGCTTCCACACCTTGCGCCGGTCCCACCAGCTAGCACGCTCAGTCGCCCAAGTAACGCCTACAAGCACGCACAGCTTCCACACCTTGCGCCGATCCCACCAGCTAGCACGCTCAGTTTCCCAACTCACGCCAACTTCCCAACGTCGCCCAAGCCGCACCGGCCCCGCCAATTGCACCGACTTCCCTATGATCGCCCAAGTCACTCCTGCAAGCACGCACAACTTCCACATTTTGCGCCGGTCCCACCAGCTAGCACGCTTAGTTTCCCAAGTCACGCCTGCAAGCACGCACAACTTCCACATTTTGCGCCGGTCCCACCAGCTAGCACGCTCAGTTTCCCAAGGCACGCCTGCAAGCACGCATAGCCGGTCCCACCAGCTAGCACACTCAGTTCCCAACTCATGCCAACTCCCCAATGTCGCCCAAGGATCTAGGCCCCACAAGTTGTGCCGGCTTTCTCGATTTGTGCAAGCTACCGAGGCAAGGATTCCAAATCCTATTTATAAAAGGTCAGACAAGCCTCCTCAATTCTCTGCGCACCATGGCAACCATGCCAAACCAAGCCGCACTCTGCGCACCATGGCAATCATGCCAAACCAAGCCGCACTCTGCGCACCATGGCAACCATGCCAAACCAAGCCGCACTCTGCGCACCATGGCAACCATGCCAAACCAAGCCGCACTCGCGCACCATGGCAACCATGCCAAACCAAGCCGCACTCTGCGCACCATGGCAACCATGCCAAACCAAGCCGCACATTGCGCGCCATGGCAACAATGCCAAACCAAGCCCATACTGCAGCACCATGGCAACAATGCCAAACCAAGCCGCATATCGCGCACCATGGCAACAATGCCAAATCAAGCCGCGACTGTGCACCATGGCAACAATGCCAAACCAAGCCGCATATCTTGGCGCCATGGCAACAATGCCAAACCAAGCCGCATATTGCGCACCATGGCAACAATGCCAAATCAAGCCGGTACTCGCGCACCATGGCAACAATGCCAAACCAAGCCGCATACTGCGCACCATGGAAACAATGCCAAATCAAGCAGCATACTGCGCACCATGGCAACAATGCCAAATCAAGCCGCACCCTGCGCACCATGGCGACAATGCCAAACCAAGCCGCACCCTGCGCACCATGGCAATAATTCCAAATCTCCAAGCCGCTATGCCTTTGGCCCACGCCAAACATAGTGCCCTAGGTTTGCAAGACTTGCAACTAGGTCAACATGGCCGCACGTGCCATTGGCACATGCCAACACGTGCCGCAAGCCATATTTCCAAGCCGCTATGCCTTTGGCCCACGCCAAACATAGCGCCCTAGGTTTGCAAGACTTGCAACTAGGTCAACATGGCCGCACGTGCCATTGGCACATGCCAACACGTGCCGCAAGCCATATTTCTAAGCCGCTATGCCTTTGGCCCACGTCCAACATAGCGCCCTAGGTTAGCAAGACTTGCAACTAGGTCAACATGGCCGCACGTGCCATTGGCACATGCCAACATGTGCCGCAAGCCATATTTCCAAGCCGCTATGCCTTTGGCCCACGCCAAACATAGCGCCCTAGGTTTGCAAGACTTGCAACTAGGTCAACATGGCCGCACGTGCCATTGGCACATGCCAACACGTGCCATTGGCACATGCCAACACGTGCCGCAAGCCATATTTCTAAGCCGCTATGCCTTTGGCCCACGCCAAACATAGCGCCCTAGGTTTGCAAGACTTGCAACTAGGTCAACATGGCCCCACGTGCCGTTGGCACATGCCAACACGTGCCATTGGCACATGCCAACACGTGCCGCAAGCCATATTTCTAAGCCGCTATGCCTTTGGCCCACGTCCAACATAGCGCCCTAAGTTAGCAAGACTTGCAACTAGGTCAACATGGCCGCACGTGCCATTGGCACATGCCAACACGTGCCGCAAGCCATATTTCCAAGCCGCTATGCCTTTGGCCCACGCCAAACATAGCGCCCTAGGTTTGCAAGACTTGCAACTAGGTCAACATGGCCGCACGTGCCATTGGCACATGCCAACATGTGCCGCAAGCCATATTTCCAAGCCGCTATGCCTTTGGCCCACGCCAAACATAGCGCCCTAGGTTTGCAAGACTTGCAACTAGGTAAACATGGCCGCACGTGCCATTGGCACATGCCAACACGTGCCGCAAGCCATATTTCTAAGACGCTATGCCTTTGGCCCACGTCCAACATAGCGCCCTAGGTTTGCAAGACTTGCAACTAGGTCAAAATGACCGCATGTGCCATTGGCACATGCCAACACGTGCCGCAAGCCGTATTTCCAAGCCGCTATGCCTTTAGCCCACGTCCAACATAGCGCCCTAGGTTTGCAAGACTTGCAACTAGGTCAACATGGCCGCATGTGCCGCAAGCCATACTTCCAAGCCGCTATGCCTTTGGCCCACGCCAAACATAGCGCCCTAGGCTTGCAAGACTTGCAACATGGCCGCACATGCCATTGGCACATGCCAAATACACACACTGGTAGCCTAACTTGCAAACCGTGCAACCTACCACCAAGGCATTCCGCACATGCCATTGGCACATGCCAAACACACACGCTGGTAGCCCAACTTGCAAACCGTGCAACCTACCACCAAGGCATTCCGCACATGCCATTGGCACATGCCAAACACACACGCTGGTAACCTAACTTGCAAACCGTGCAACCTACCACCAAGGCATTCCGCACATGCCATTGGCACATGCCACACGCGCCACTAGTAGCGCCACTTGCACTCAAGATGCAACCAACACTCGAGACATCGACACAACTGGGGATGCTTCTTTAGGGTTTTGGTTTGGCGGTCACAGCATGCAGCGTACACTACACTCACATTAAGAAAGCGTGAAAAGGAATAAAGCGGTCAAATAAAAGAGGAAATAAAGGTGAAAAACGTTTTCAC
Organism: Papaver armeniacum; assembly: GCA_023531295.1. Classification (NCBI taxonomy): domain Eukaryota; kingdom Viridiplantae; phylum Streptophyta; class Magnoliopsida; order Ranunculales; family Papaveraceae; genus Papaver; species Papaver armeniacum. The sequence goes on from JAJJWW010010484.1 coordinate 57,540, forward strand.
CCATTAAACCATGCTTGTTACCACCTCCTCCCATTATTTCACCCTTTACTCTCTTCCTTCATGAGGCCAGGTACGTTTCAATCTCGACTTGTATAAATAGGTCTTACCTATTTCCACCAAACAACAAGTCTCGGTCGGGAGAAATATACTACACTTACACTCTCGTAAAGGCAACTTTGCAAGCTCTCCCAAAAGCTTTCATCTCTTGCAAGCTTCATAAGCTTTCACTTTCTGATACAAGTCGAGATACTACTCTCCTCAACACCTTTCTTTGCTTCCCTCCCCAAATCAACCCTTCTCCTCCACTTTGTGATCGAAGCAAGTCTGGAACGGCCATTTCTTGGTTTAGGCCGGACTTGTACAGATTGATCTCTCGAATCTATAAAGTGCTCATGTGCAGCACATTTGTTTAGGGTTTGAACCAGTTTCTCACTCACCTACCGAATTTACCGAAATCGGCAGAAACGATTTTTACCCATAAACACCTGTATGAGTCAGTTTCCAACATTTCATCATCGGAGTCAATATGACTCAATAATCCAAATATTATAGTGAATTACATTGAACTAGATTGACTCATTAGTTTCTCTAAAATATATTTCTTTCCAAATATATTAGAGACTATAAAAGATGCAATCAATTACATTCTCATCATTTTGATGTTCCACGTGATATCCATTTGCACGGGTTACTTGGGAATTTAACAAGTTGTGATTATCTCTTGGTACATCTAGAGATTTTGCGACGTCTTTGTTCTATCTTGAAAAACAAAATGAGCAGTGTTGCGCTCATTGTCCAGGCAAAGTTCTTATTTCCATTAAAGTTGATGTAAAAATTGGTCGTTACTATGATATATGTACACATTACATTGTATATACCAACACCTATGACCAGGTGCATTTCCAACTCTTTTATTTATGGGAGCTAGAATTACATTTTAGCTGATCCCATGTTCAATTGATACCTATATTTTGGTGTCATTCTTTGTTGGGGGGAAAAATAAAATATTTTTGTCACATGATATATATGTCCTTTTCACATGCTTTATATGAGTCAGACGTCTAACCCTCATAACTTTGAGTTTTTTTTTTTTTCATTTTCAATTTTGCTACATTTAGCTTAATTTGAGAAATTTCTTTATCTCAATATTCCAAGAGAATCTCACTACACATGTCAACCAATTACTTTAGGTTGAATAGATTACTAAAGATAGTTCTCTTGTTGTTATACTTCAACATATACTGGTTCGTTAGTATCATAGATGAAGTAGAGAAATGGAAATTTTCTGACTCATATCATCTTTTGTGAGTTCTTCCACAAAAAATTGTAAAACATGTGATTTTATTCGAACGTATCATTTGAAACTACTGACATTAGTAGTCGATCAAGTGGACTACATTCCACGAAACATTCAAATTTTGGGAAGAAAATATCAAGTACGCAATAATGGTGTTCAAGTACTTCTAAACCCCAAATAAATATATTTGAGTCGAGTTGGTACAACCAATTGCACAAAAGTCACCATTCAAGTACACATCCAATATCATACTCAAGTGAACAAAATAAGCTAAGACCAAAACTCTTAATAATCGAGATCAACGGTCATAATTTAAGTCGACCGTTTATATATGCTATGGACTTATCTTTAAAGAAAAAAAAAATAGAACTCGGCATGTTCTAAAATCAGGTAAATAAGCCCAACAAACATTCAATGTAAAGAGCTATGGTTACATACCGCAAACATTTGTTCCCACTGTATATACCCAAAACCAGGGAAGCTTTGGTCGCGCACGGGCGAACAGACGACTCGGGATAGCAACCCGGAACAGGACAGGGATCGGACCGGTTTGGATCAGCCTGTTTGGCTCAGACGGGTTTGACTCGGACCGGTTTGGCTTCTTCTTCCTCGTACGAAGGAAAGTGAACAGACGGGACTTTCTCCCTCGCACATTAACAGGAACAGCCGAGCGATTATATACACAGTACAAACCAACCAACCCATCGTAGTATTGGACATGCTATAATAAAAAAAAATAGGAAACAAAAATGCCTTTTTTATTTATAAGAGAAAACATACCCAATTGAAGGTCTCCAACAGTCACAATCACAACATGTGCAATCAAATCATCAATAGATACATATAGCTATGGATACGTGATTAAATGATCGCCAAAAAAATGCTTCTACTCGGTTGATCCAAACATAGCAGACATACATGCATAAATTATTCAAAACCCAAAATATGGATCTGCTTCCAACAATGATTTGACAATAACCAAGAACAAATTGAGAGCATATCTGATTACAAAACAATTAATCAAACCAATCCCAAATTTCTGATTAAATTAATTTCCACCGATAAACAGATTAATTAATAAAAATAATCTCTAATTCATAATCCCATCGTTTATGCCAAAATCAAAAAAATGGGAAAAGAAAAAAAAATAATCCAACTTAGCTTATTTGATTCCGGCGTTGATGGAAATCTTCCATGTAGAAAAAGGAAAAAAAAGATCAATCGATTCCATATAGCTCTGCGGTATAGCATCGGGCATGATGACGTGTTGCAGTATAATATTAGGGAAAGAGAAGACGTTCGGAAAAGAGAAGATGCAATTGATCATAGAGTACTTAGGTTACATGGATATATAATATATGTATATACATGGAGATTGAAAAACCAAAAGACATCTATTTTGGGCCGCACATCTATGAGTTGTAGGCCCTGTAACAAAGAAAGAATTGTTATCTTGTTCTTGGTTGTTTGCTAGGGATTGATATTCACCGAGGTGCTTCAAACGATCAAGAGGGAGTAATAGTACATTAAATAAATTACTTTCGCTCCGCATTATATAGCGTAGAATAATAAATTTTTTGGCCTTAAATCTTAATAGTGGTAGCTGGAATATTCGTTGCATACTTAAACAAAATGTACAGAAAAAAAAAAAAGTTTAGTTGTTTCGTACTGTGTTTAAATTTTAATTTTAGCTGACAAAAAGATCTTAGTGGATAATATCCACCCGATGAAGACCAGGATAACTTCTCGAAAAACATCCGCTTAATCATTGAATCTGGAACGACAACAAATTCTTGATAATGTGTGACTATGGTCCTGATTTATCTTTTTTTTTCATAAATCATGACACCTTTTATACTTTTTCAAACAATCCAAACCCACAAAACTGTTTAACTCATTTATTATTAAGGAATGATTACTTCTAGTCAGAACCTTTAATCGTTGTATTATTTTCGCAGTTTACTCGAACATCTTAAAAATTCATATAAAATATAAAATTGTCTTTGCATTTGACCTCATTTTAGGGCGTACATCCAAAATCCAATCACAAGGTTATTAACTTTTATAGCATTATGCTCATTTTATTTTCGTGGTCAATCGTTTATACATTAGTCGCTCTAAAAATATTTTGCATTGGTATGGTATGAGTGACTCACCCCACACATAACGAGTGTCCGAGAATTCTTTCAGGCTTAATATTATAAGTTAAATTGAAGAAATTTACTATTAGCCTTATCGGACTGTACGAGTTGCATATGATCGATGCAAAATACAAGAGAGAAGCTATTCCAAGGGACTACTCTATATCAGTTTCACTCCCAAATAAAGAAAGTGTTGTAATGTCAGGCAAAATATGAAGGGGAGATCAGGAGAACTATATCTCTAAAAATCATTTCGGAATGTATATTGCCCATGGCATTAGATGGAGCATGTTGGTGTCCCCGGAGGCTGGAGACAGAGCATCCTTGATTCCGTCCAGATCAATCGCTCGAGCTCATTAACTACTACATATGACTACATACATAACTGTTGAATAGTACCAGAGAAGTCCTACACGGGTCAACTAAGAGTGGGGCATCTGTAACACTCCAGCTTGCAGAGAGAGTTCTTTATTAGTCGTATGAGACTATACTGTGCCATCACTTTACAAACAGTGCTTGGCGATAAAAGTTTACGGAAGTTTATGCAACAAGTCTGAAGTTTCGTAATGGCATAGGATTGACTATGCAAAAGTTCGAAGCTTGATTATGCAAACAAGATCGAGCGAGATCGAGTACGTGAAACACTTTAAAGGTCAAGTGCATATGAAAAAGTTTGAGGTTCGAGTAATACTAATAGTTCTGGAAACCGTTCGAAAATCAGCTGCACCAACAAAATGTGAAGGATTGTTTTCCTACACAGTCAGGTGAGTAATACGAAGTATAAACCTAAAATCACACAAGTATCTTGGAAACACGTACTAAGAAGACCATGAAGATGTCGTGAAAATTAAAGAATCCCCCAATAGAAAAATATACAAGATAGGGTGGCAATCCCGCGAATCTGTATATAAGAAACACATCAAATATCCACCACATCTAGGCTTTCTGTAGCTATAAGTGATGTGGTCAATTTTGCAATGTTTCTGTTTAGTTTAAAGGGAACTGATATTTACGGTGTCGGTCTTACTTGATTCAACGCCGGATGTGACATTTCATTGAGAAGCAGGCTACACAGAGAGTCAACCATACAACAATATTACAGATAAGGATTTCTCAGGCCCTAGGCCCCTCAAGGTTTAGTCTTGCATGATGCAGGAACCCAAAGCCTCATCTTGCACGTGAGCCTTAAAACTTGCTCTAATACATAAAATCTCTCCTTGCACGCCTGTATAAAGCCTTGCAATGAATCAAGGACAAAGTCTCGTCTTAATCACGAGCCCAACTCTCATTGTTGGATCAAAGCCTCGCACTCGACACAAGTGTCATACCAGCCTGCCTAGCAGCGAGCGCTATAGCCTTGTTGCATTACGAGCAAAAAGCCTTGCCACAATCGCAAGCAAATTACATTCTATTCAAGTCTCGACTAGATCTCGAGCGTCATAAGTCCAATAATTGGCACAAAGCCTCGCTTAGTACGCGGGCGAAATTCAACATATACCACAGATGGGGCGTCACTGCAAATACCTCTGGAACAGTGGGGGCGACTTGGATAACACTCCGAACATCATTTGGGGGTGAGTTACGGACCTCCTCAACAAGCACAACTCAAAGAAACTCCGAATTTCTTAACCTCACAACAAATCGGAGGTTAAGAGGGGGCGATGTGTGTACCCCTAATATTTTCACAATAATATCAGTTAAAAGCGACCCCATTTTTATTGGCCCAGTTCCAGATATCTACTTCCAAAACCCTAGGAAAAGGTTCTGGAACATTCTAAGCTGCATTGTATAAATACAGGGGAGATAAACCCTAAAAAGGTATGCCTCCAAACCTTGAGCGTGGAAAACTCTATGCTAACTTGAGCGTCGGAGAGTTTTCTTTTGCAGGTACCCTCACTGTGCTTGGAGAAGATAGCTGCGGAGGTCATCAACTTCAATCGAGATTGAATCGAGATTGTTTGAGGTGAAGATCAATTTTTTCCCAAACAATATTGTTTATTCTAATTTCTATTATTGATAAAGAAATCATAACCTTATCAATGGTTTTACATTTCTAATCACCATTCAACCGCATAAATACGATTATGATGGAACATAATCGCTTACACCTGGATTTTATCTTCATATTTAAATTTAAATTTTATCTTCATATTTATGGTTAACCAAATCAAAAATCCTAAGCGACAGGCACACCAAATTAAAACCAGGATGGGGGAGGCCGGAACCGATCTTTACCCAAATTGGACCGGGCGAGGCGAAGCCGAGCTTTATCAAATCAAAAATATGGTTCAAAGAAAGATGTCCAATGCGTAGCACGTGCATACAACAATATTAGTTCAAATCGGTACGTGGCGAGGCGAATCCGAGCTTCACGAATTCAAATCGGGACGGGGCAAGCGTTATCAAATCAAAAATATGGTTCAATGAACGAAAATGCCCGAGCGTAGCACGGGCACAAAATCTAGTTTTTTTTTCATAAATTATAGTATCTTTAATTCTAAAATTATATGCACACAAGCATTTGAAATTTTATTAGGCTAAGAATCTCCAGTGAGCAATTTTTTTTTTTTTACCAAAATAAGAATCTCGGGTGAGCAAAATTTTTTTTTACCAAAATATGATTATGAGTTATTAAACGATATGTGAACCCATGTTTGTTGTGATGCACTAGACGATCCAGTCTCTCTTGCAAGCCCTGAAAACCTATGAATTCATTTATCTTGAAAGATTCCAGCATAGAATAAATTCCCTTCCACACTCCGGAGCTGTTTTTCTGATTTGGCCTTTTAGAATAAATTCATTTATCTTGAAAGATTACTTCTAAACGGTTGTTGTATTATTATGTTATCTTGAATTACCTTTGTATTTAACCTCATTTTGGGGCGTATATCAAATATCTAATCACTAGCTTATCAAAAATTGATTAATACATTAGTCACTTCAAAGATGTTTTGCATTTGTACGGTACGAGGGACTTACACCAAATACCAGATCCAACACAGAAACAAACAATAAATGGATGATTGGTACAATGCTGATTTTAATTCTAGCCTTTAGCAACATCCTAAGCTCACACTAGGTTGAAGTTGTACCGTCATATGCTAGAAGTCCCATCTTTACAATTACATCATATGGAATTAGTGGGGGAAACGGTATTTTACAGCTGAATTCAACAAAAATAACCATTCAATGTTAGGGCTCGATGAGTTTTGGTGCCAATTGATAGATTAAAGTAACTAACCCACCGAACCCGCATTTTCCTTTGGATCGAACTCTACCATATATGAATTCTGTATTCAACTAGCAAAGTGTATTTATGAAGATGTAATTCTTCAGCTGTGAATATGTATTCGAGTTTAAGACGCGCCGCAGGATTGGAAATAAAACTTATTATGCTATTGAAAGGACAAATGAAGTCGCTATCATCTTTTTTCATGCCAAATGTCAGACATCAGTCTGCGGTACACATCCCCGTCTATCCAACCAACCAACTCCTAGTTAATGAACTCAACCACTATGCCTTTCGGATTGGAAAAAGAACAAGTGTGTAGCCCATGTTACTCTAGTCTGAATTACAAAGAAATGTCCACCAAGATGCGAAACGAAACTTACCGTACATTTCAAGATATAGGAGTCAAAATTATTGGTTAAACGCGGGGTTTTATGACTACTACATTTTAGATTTTTACAAAAATTCACGTTTTAGGCATTTTTTATTTGAATACGTTTTATGCATGCTGATAATACTCAAAAGTTATAAAAAATCACTGATTTTTTTTTTTAAAAGAAATGAAATCACTGATTCGATGGTTAGAGATGTGGACTTTCCACATTGACGGTGATACATCTCTTGATTAAACTAATAGCAGTCGTTGTGTCCCAAACCCGTTTCATTTAAAGCAAGCACAAATACCTAAAAAGTTTATACTTGTAGTTTACTCCAACCCCTCAAAAATACATATAACTTGTTGTTTTTTCTCATGCTCTACAAATTCATCTTAGGTTTTAGCTTTTAGGCTAGTTTGGTATTGCTGTGAATTTTAGAAAAGTGCTTTTCTGTTGTGCTGTATTGTGCGTTGCTGTGCTGTGCTGTGGATATAAATCTGCATGACGTTTGGTAAACTATAATTTAAAAAGCACTGTGCAATTAACAAACTGGAAATTCTGTTTGGTAAACTAGTATTTAAAAGTGCTGGTGATGTAGTTAATAACGAAAATAGACATATTTCAAAAATTAGTCTTAATACAATTTTATTATAATAAATTATATTTCTAATTTTAATATATTTAATAAAATATAAGTAATATTTTTTTTAATTGTTTTTATTGTTTAATTAAAAATTTTATGATTATGATTTGCTATGAAAATATGATTATTTTAAAAAAAAATTCCAAAAAAAATATTTATTAAATTTATTATTTTTTTCATTTATTATTTTAATATTTATTAAATTTTTTATTATTTTATATAATAATTTTAATTATTATTGTATTTATTATTTTAAATAAAAAATAAAAATGAAATTAGAATTATTTTGTCAAATGTACAATATTTGAGGGTAAAACTTGTCTTTATAATAAATTAACAAGGTTAAAATAGAGAATCGATTAAATCGAATTATGTGGGTCCACAAATGCCTGCATTTTAAAAGCTAGTTTAGTAGCTTTTAAAAACAAGGCCTAAAATGAAAGTGCTTCTCTCCAAAAGCACTTTGAATTTTTTTTACCAAACACAATTTTTGATAAAAGTTTGTTACAAGTTTGTTACAAAGTGCTTTTAGTTGAAAAAAAGCAATCCCAAACGGGGCTTTTATATCCTCTGTTTGCAAGCAACAAGTTCACTAATTTCCAATGGTAAATCGTGTTTGACACGCAAAGAGCATTTTGCCTGGTGTTTGTAACAGACAATTTAAACACGTGTGGATCGAATAAAATGCAAAAAAAAATATACATTTAAGAAGAATAGGTTGGACTTCTTACGAGGGTACAGAAAGTCATGCACGGTAATGTCATGACTCCCGACTCAAGAGAGTTTGTTTTTAAAAGAATAGGTTTTGCAATTCAAAAAGGGCTTGCGGCGCAGCTTGTTGCTCGCCTGCCCACTATGTAATTTATTTCTTTTATTGAATAAAATTAAGAGGAAAAAAAAAATTAAGAAGGACGTGTAAAAATGAGTGGTATCACAAATTAAGGAGGACTACGGAAACAAAGCGTTAATCGACCACGTTAAGTTACGTGTTGATATCTTAGTTTTCTGCAATGTTCCAGGAGGATTCAGTTCTAAAACACGTTATAAATGGTTGGTGGAGAAACTTCCTGCAACAACAGTGAACGCAGTGCCGCATGCATGTATTTGGATACATGTGTCCCTCCCAAAGTGCCGTTCTTTGTGTGGTCTGCAGCACAAAACTCCATAGCTACTCTTGCTAATCTGGTCAGAAGGGGTTTTTCAATAAATAATCTCACTTGTCCTCCCTGTAACAACCAACCAAAAACCATAAATCATCTCTTGCTTTACTGTAATTTCTTAAACAAAATATGGAACAATGTAAAATGGGTTCAGGGAGGCAACATTTTTGTACAACTGCAAGCTTGGAAGTTCAGAAGGGGCATAAATAGAGGCAGGGACGGACCCAGGAATTAGAGTTGGGTAGGGCTAAATCTATGTAATTTTTTTTTTTCAACGAGATAATCTAAAGTTTCTACAAAAGAAATTCTGAATTCGTACCTTTTTATTGATGCAAACATACCATACATAACTTGTCCAACAACCAAATCATAATCATTTCCTGAGCTTTATAGCAACACTTGCAAGGCTGCAACATAAACCACCAAAAACTTTGAAAAATTCCAAGCGGTTAGCTCCATAAAATTAACAAAAACCATTAATAATCAAGAAGTCATATTACACACACTTCGTAGCAAAAAGTTATATCTCATTAAGATTGCATAAGTCATTTAGTACAAAAGATTGACTACTTTATAACAAAAAGTTGTTATACATAAGATTTTACAAGTGGGTAAATACAGATATAACATTTGAACCATAAGTAAGAAGATTTTGGCCCAGCGAAATATCTTTCTTTATAATAAGAGACCCCCAAAATGCCAAATGTCGCTCCCACAATTATTCTTGGATTTGGTGAGGCCACATCAGCCTGAACTTTCCATGTCATTGCACTTTGATTGGCTACTCCTATAAGACACCCCGAAGGGTTAACACACGATACAAATGGCAAATTGAATAGGCACCATCAGTTACCATTTTAACCAACTAATATGATGCGAGTAGATATATCGAATTAAGTCAACTAAAAACAAAAAGATATTCCCCAACCGTCAGAATCCATGAAATATATTATCCATCCCAAATCACAGCCTTTAACCGTTGAAAGATCACATCGTTTGGTAACATGCACCTTTAACCTTTGAGAGATCACATCGTTTGGTAACATGCTAATGTTATATATATACATACCACAACACAACACAACCAACAAACCCACCGTCTCCTTCCCAAAATTCTAGAATAATGGCCAACGATAGAAAACACGAGGAAGTGATGGAAGATGCGGATACGGACCTATAGGCATCCAGTAAGTTTTTAGGTGACATGTTCGTGAGATCATTACATTGTTAATGTTTTGCAAAATAAAAAACCCAAAAGAACTATGAAGCCCGCATTGTAGACTCCTATAACATGGAGAAGAAAAGAAAAACTACAGTATATCAGAGAATGAAGATCTTCGTACCGAGGAATAAACCTAATCAGCAGGTCATTCAAAGAATTCCCAAAGCTTCTTTACCATAGTACGACAAAACTCCACTTTCTGGAGATTTCTTCCAGATGCACAAAGGGACTGAATATTGAGCAAATTAAGTAGGATGTTTAAGGCCGTGACAGAGGTGGTTGAAGGCAGCAATAAAGGGTGTTTTTTGCGTCCTTGGATGTGGTGGCATGGGATATATGCAAAGCGTTGGCAGAAGGTTTAAGATAAAAACTGAATATCGTTGAATATGGATTTTAAGTAGCTTCATCAAGAGTAACATTAAACACCTTTTAGAAGACCGATGAAAAATCATAATGTCATAGTGCCTTCCTGTGCAGTGTATAAAAATTCCTTCAAATCACTGGATATGACATTCAGAGATCTTATGGGTACACCGATAGAGATGTTTGGAGGAAATGCTATTTTCTTTAGTGGAGATTTTAGGGAGATATTAACGTTGGTCCCAAAGGAACCATTAGTAATTGTTGACGTTAGACCAATGGAGCCATTTCGAAATCTTTAGCCTGACTGAGTATGCAACTTTGGAGTAACGGCTGCAACGAAAGAAACAATATTGGAATGTTATTCTATGCCAATCAATAAGAGCCAAAGCCAACCATACAGAATTGGAATTTATCTTCCCACACTTAATTTTACTCACGGGAAGCTATATTTGGTAGTGTCACAAATGACATCATATTTAGTTTAGATCCAAGTGAACAAGTGTTTTCCGACAAGGAAACTTGGCTAAGATGTTCAAATGAACGTATCCTGAAGATACAAAGTTCAAGCAGTGGAAACCATGCAAATCCGGTGCCCCTTTTTCAAGTATATTCAAATATATACACAAAGGGAAACATCAAAGGAAGACAAGAGGAGCCGGAACCCTTAATGGGTCAAAAGAAGGTAAGTTAAATAGTACTATCAAAGAATCGGAGGATGTTTTTAAACCTAATTAAATCTTAAGATCGGCGTACAACGAGAAAAAAAGCCAGTTTGCTATGCGCGTAGAATTTCGGGGAAAAGGCAAGTATGCCATGCAGTCATATTCGACGTCAAAAAAAAAAAAAAAAAAAAAAAAAAAAAAAACGGATACCCTATGTCTCCAAGTAGCAAAGGATACAATTAAGAAGATCATAGCGGCTACCAAATACTCCACAGAACACCAAATTTGTTGTAATTTTTACATGACGTCTATTTTTTGATAAAAAATACAGGGAGGTTTTTACATGACAGTTTGGCACTAAATTAGTCAGTTGTCGAAAGTTCGGTACCACAAACCATTTAGACACTCCTGGTGCGTATGCACCGGGTAGTATGCTTGTATTATATTTATAACTATCTATAACAAAAGATGTGAAACCTATATATACTGAGTGTACGAGAATTGAACCTTTCGTGGTTTCAATGAAGCAAAGTCATCTATGATATCATCACATTTCACTTTTTCCGCAATTTCTCTTTCAGCATGGACTACCATACAATCTCCAAGAAACTCATTACCCATCTTGTTACGAGGTACCGTTTTCACAATATTCATACATGAAAATACCCTTTCTGCACTAGCTGTTGAAACTGGAAGAGTCAAGACAAGGCGAATTAATCTATCTATCAAATTGTAGGCATTTGACTTACCTGTTTCAACCAACCGCTGACATAAATCAGCCACCGTAGTCAGGTTTCCAAAATCTGGATTGTCAACAACGTCTATTTTGTAATGCTGTAGTTGGCTTCTTAAAACACATACCTCTTGTTCCGTGAAATCTTGAGTGGTAAAACCTTCGCAAGACTGCAAAGGAATCAATGTCAAAAGATTTATAATTTTCATCCTGACTGAAAGTCGAGCAAAGCATAAGTAGCTCCATTGATTCCTCGTGAATCGATTGCTTAGCTCCGCTAGGTGAAAATCTATGACAATGTAAATATATCAACACCCCAGTAGTGATGCTCAATAGTTATATGGTCTTTCTCTTTGACAAGAACGACTCGTTCCCATCATATATCGATCGTAAAATTACGGAAGGACAATGTCATGTTCATCACAAAACGTTTAACACTTCCAAAAAAAGTAACCCAATTTGTGTCTCTCAATTCTTGAAGAAGCACTTTTGTGGACTTGACAAGATTCATAGATTAACAATATCTTGTGTTTTTGTTCAAGAGCTTGACATAGCACTTCTGCTATCTCCATGACACTTTTTACCAAGTGTAAGATAAAAACAAACTCAAAGATCTCGATTGCAAGATAAGCACCCTTAGCTATCCCCCTTATCTTAATGGTCTTTCCGTCTTTAATAACATTTTGAAGAACTATGCAAGCTGGATTATACATACGAATCAAACTGAACACAGAACCAAAATGTGAGCTCCAACGAGTATCTGCTGGCCGTTTCAAAGTATGAGTTTGATTGGCCCAACCATCTCAAGTTCACCATCACCTAATTTGTGGCGATCTCTAATACTGCTGCAGATTTCAACCGATCGTGACGCTTTAGGAGAAGCCCGACAAGCTTGACAATAACCTTTAACTTCTCAAAAACAAAGATATACATCTTGCTCATCCAAATGCTTCTACTAATGCTAGTTGTAATTGTGAGCAAAGCAATGGACATAATAAGCATATGGACAATCTTTAAGAAACAATGCCTGCAACCCATTCCATGCTCCTCTCATATTACTAGCGCCATCATACCCCTGGCCCCGAATATTTTCTATTAAAAGACCATATGAAGCAAGAGCTTCAGAAATCCCCCTTTTTAAAGTTAATGCCGTGGTGTCCTCGACACTTGTAACTGAAAAAAAACGCTCTCTAATGCAACCATCCTTATCAACAAACCTCAAAACAATGGCCATTTGCTCTTGAATTGATGAATCTTGTGCTTCATCTACAAGAATACGTAATTTAGCATCTCCAATTTACACGAATAGTATTTGACTAATCGTTAGCGAGAATGTGTAAAATTTCCTTTTGAATCTTCTCGGTGAAGTATACTTTGCATTTCCAGGTGCATTTTCTAAGACAACATCACCAATCTTGTCATTCAATATAGCTGCATACTTTATCAAACCAATAAACTTACCACGGTTTTCGACTCTAGTGATTCGTGAGCACCTCTAAAAGGAATCGCATAAAGACCAAGCACTCAACTGTCTCAATTGATGTCTTGATAAGTAACATTTCTTTGCTATCTTCTCTTTACTTTGTGCATTTAAAGCTCTATCAATATGGCGAGATGGCCGACGAGATTTTCACAAGCTTCAACAGATGTCATGTGTGAAGATTCACTGTCTCCAACATGTGCAACAAATGAACATTTTCTTCTCTTAGAGAGTTAGACCAAAAACCCCCTTCACAAGCGGATCATTTTCTTTGCAGCCAATCCTCTTCCAGTCTGAAAATCCTTTAATAGAAAATGCAGGGCGTTTGGTGGATTTGTTTCAAGAATAAAACAATGAAACAATATGCTTTATCTTTTGCGGGGGAATACTTAGCCACGAATGCTTGCAAAGCCGCCTATATTGGAAATAACGATGTTGTTTTCCATCCCAAGTTCCGTGGATACTTGCACACTTAGGTTTATAAGGTCCATACCGCAGATAAGCTCGACGCACCTCGTCTTGTTGATTCACTGGATATTCCCAAATTTGACGTCGCAGTCCTGGGTCACGCTCATAGGAGACGCCGCTGGATTCTGTACCGATATTTTCTTGGACTGCAACTTCCTTAGATAAGCTGGAAATAGTTGGTTGAGCATATGTCCTATTTTTTTGTTGCTGAGAAGTACTAGGTTGATTATGTGGTGATGTAGTAACGTCAATATTGTTAGTAGAAGGAAACACAAATCTTGATTTGTCACCCACTGTCGGCTTGAAGAATGATTGTATTGTTTTTCCTTTTTTAGCTGGAGGAAGGAGATGGTTGAGCGACATTATAACCTGAGTAGAATCAACAAAATTTAATCTGGTTACCAACCAAAACCTAGTATACAATTTGATTTCACTATAACAATTGGAGTGAATACGAAAACAGCTCATAAGAAATAATTAATATGAATTGGCTTTTTATAGAAAAGATAGAAATTACAGAAGCACCATTACCACCAAGTCATCAACGAAGTACTTCTAATCCTTCATTTATTGAATTTCTAACAGCAGTGAGGCACCAAAGATCAAAACCCCTATTTTCCATTCATAAATCATTCAACAACATAACAAGCATAACATGAGCAGATTACTGCATCAAAATCTAAAGTAAAATATCAAAAAATAAACAAAAGGAGATAAAATTACACAAACTAAATCATTCAATTGCAACCTACATGGTGGTCTTAGTGAATACCAAACTCCACATTTTTCAAAGCGATTAAAAACATTCACCACTAATAAACCACTTGGTACTTAAAATTTGCAAAGTAGCAAACAATGAAATCAAGTCCTTTTCACTGAATAGTGAATAATCATCTAATTTGCAAGATATTTATACCAACATCTCATTCTCAAGATGGATCGACACATCAATAGAAGATAACCAATGAAACCCTATTTAGTTCTAGACTTTTAGAATCCAAAAAACAGAATCAAATCGTATGAATCACCAAAATAAATAAAATCCCTAATATTTGAAACACTTTTAAATAAAACCTAAAATTACTAGTAAAAATTAATCATGATACCTTTAGGCTTGACCAGATCAAAACGATGGTATAATCAATTGAATCACCACGACATTTAGTAGAAATTAATGAAAATTAGGTCAAATCAAGGGTTTTGAGTAGATATTTTTGGAACTGATAAGGAAAGAAGAAAAGGAACTGAGAGTTGTTCACTTCTCAATAATTCATCGACTAATAAAAGGGAATGAAAACGAATAGAGTAGGGGGCTAATAATAAAAATCTCAATTACCATGGGGCTAATAATAAAATCACAACTAATACCTATAGTAAAAAAAAAAAATACAGTTGTGAGGGGGCGGGCTTTAGCCCCACTTAGCCCCCTCACAGGCCCGTCCCTGAATAGAGGTAGGAAAATTTGACCCTTGCTTATTTTTGCAGTGTTTTGGGCCATTTGGAATGAGCGCAATAGTAGAGTTATGACTCAAAAAAGACCAAAGAAAGAAGAAGAAATTATCATTGAAGCGAAGAATCTTATATATATTTGTGTGTGTGTGTGTGTGTGGGGGGGGGGGGGCTTGAAAGATGACATAATGTATTTAGAGATCTTATAACTCATTGGAAAGTTATTATAAATAGCATGTAAGATCATTTGTAAGAAACCAAAAATGGGGGCTTTTGCTCTGTTACATTTTTCCTTTTCTAATAAAATTAACCTTTCTCCTCAAAAAAAAAAAAAGATATCTTAGTTTTCTTGTTTTTGATGTTTCTATGCGTGGTTGAGTTCTTTTTTTGGTCTCCTTCTTTTGTGAGTATTTTTTTTTTTGTTTCGAATATGAAAATTTTAAATTTAAGAGAAAGCCATCAAAACAACAGCATTACATAGAATATTTACATGTGAATTACATTCTCCTAATCATGCAAGATTTGTGATTAGTTGTTATCGTTGGATTGAGGTACTCCATCCGATCCAAGGAATTATCGGGTGTGATTAAAAATTAATTCAAGGAATTCTTATATGTACATGATTTTTCTTTTTTTGATGAAGGAGGAATTCATTAGAAAAAGAAGAGAATGTACGAAGGTATCAAACTTACAAGGAGTAAGATGAAACCAAAAGAAGAAAAAAATTTATCTTATATATACATGATAACCAAAAGAAAGAACAAGAGAATGATAAAAATAACAGATAATATGACATCCGACGTTTTTGTACACACAAAAGGGGTGCAGATAAGATGAAACATGGTGGAGTGAAATATGTAAGATGAGCATGTAATATGAAAATGCTTTACACCCCCAAATGCTTCCCCGCGACGTGTCATCATATTAATGGCCCAATCCAATTCTATTGGTCCCCCTATTTTTTCCAGAATAAGGGAGGCGATGATATCTAACGGGGAAAATGGTGGGGTGTGAGTGGGGTGCGTAGCAGGGTCGCATGTAACAGAAATGGTTAACGTACCAAGACTTTATTCCAAGTAAATCTTCCGACAGAGATAAGCTAGGGGACCCATTTCCACCGCTACCAATCCCCATGCTAAGGTCCCTAATCCGGAAAACTTCGGGAGAAAACTTCCGGTGGGTGTATCACTGCTCCGCATGTAATATGCTCGGATAAATGTCATAGTCACAGTAACAGATGTGGGGACGGACCAACAATTACAAGGTATTCAGTTTTGGTTAAATAATAATTTTTGACTCCCTAGTCAATACTTTGAAGACTAGTGAAGAAGAAAATGGAAGTGCAACTTTAATGATTTTGTCTCGTGAGATTTCGCGAGGATCTCATACTCAATTTACTTTCAATTTTATAGTTCTTGTATGGTATGTTGAAGAAATATTAGGAGGGTTGTTATAAGAAAATATTAGCAAAATCCTGATCGTCAGATTGCTTTATTAAAGTAAAACTTCGATAAATTAATCCGCGATAAATTAATAATTTCGCTAAAATAATATTTTTCGCCAGTCCCGACTTGGGCCAGTGTATTAAATTAATAACCTCGTTAAATTTATAAGATAATACTCCCTCCGTCCTAAATTAAGAGTCCGTTTTGACTATGTCAAGATATTAAGGAAATCCTATAAATTGTCATGACTAGCCCTTGACTAGCCTATTTAATGTTATATTATTACCAAAACTAAATTATTAATGTTAAAATAAGTAAAAGTTTATTAGGAATTTTATAACTATTCATAAATGTTTTTATTTAAAAAAAATGAATGACAATTAATACAAAGATATTGAGTAAGTTTTTTTCCATAAATATGGTTGTTTATGGGTAAAAATCGTTTCTGCCGATTTCAGTAAATTCAGTAGGTGAGTGAGAAACTGGTTCAAACCCTAAACAAATGTGCTGCACGTGAGCACTTTATAGATTCGAGAGATCAATCTCGTACAAGTCCCGGCCTAAACCAAGAAATGGCCGTTCCAGACTTGCTTCGGTCACAAAGTGGAGGAGAAGGGTTGATTTGGGGAGGGAAGCAAAGAAAGGTGTTGAGGAGAGTAGTATCTCGACTTGTATCAGAAAGTGAAAGCTTAGAAAGCTTGTAAGAGGTGAAAGCTTTTGGGAGAGCTTGCAAAGTTGCCTTTCTGAGAGTGTAGTATTTTTCTCCCGACCGAGACTTGTTGTCTAGTGGAAATAGGTAAGACCTATTTATACAAGTCGAGATTGAAACGCACTCTCGGCCTCATGAAGGAAGAGAGTAAAGGGTGAAATAATGGGAGGAGGTGGTAACCGCATGGTTTAATGGGTGAAAACATTTTTCACCATTATTTCCTCTTTTATTTGACCGCTTTATTCCTTTTCACGCTTTCTTAATGTGAGCGTAGTGTACGCCGCATGTCTGTGACCGCCAAACCAAAACCCTAAAGAAGCATCCCCAGTTTGTGTTGATGTCTCGAGTGTTGGTTGCATCTTGAGTGCAAGTGGCGCCGCTAGTGGCGCATGTGGCATGTGCCAATGGCATGTGCGGAATGCCTTGTGGTAGGTTGCAATCTCGGTTTGCAAGTTAGGTTACCAGTGTGTGTTTGGCATGTGCCAATGGCATGTGCGGAATGCCTTGGTGGTAGGTTGCACGGTTTGCAAGTTAGGCTACCAATGGCGCGTGTATGTTTGGCATGTGCGGAATGCCTTGGTGGTAGGTTGCACGGCGGTTAGTTGCAAGTTAGGGCGGCTACCAAAGGTAAGCCGGTGTGTTTGGCATGTGCCAATGGCATGTGCGCCATGTTGACCTAGTTGCAAGTCTTGCAAGCCTAGGGGCGCTATATTTGACGTGGGCCAAAGGCATAACGGCTTGGAAATATGGCTTGCGACACGTGTTGGCATGTGCCAATGGCACGTGCGGCGGCCATGTTGACCTAGTTGCAAGTCTTGCAAGCCTAGGGGAGCTATATTTGGCGTGGGCCAAAGGCATAGCGGCTTGGAAATATGGCTTGCGATACGTGTTGGCATGTGCCAATGGCACGGACGGCCATGTTGACCTAGTTGCAAGTCTTGCAAGCCTAGGGCGCTATATTTGGCGTGGGCCAAAGGCATAGCGGCTTGGAAATATGGCTTGCGACACGTGTTGGCATGTGCCAATGGCACGTGCGGCCATGTTGACCTAGTTGCAAGTCTTGCAAACCTAGGGCGCTATATTTGGCGTGGGCCAAAGGCATAGCGGCTTGGAAATATGGCTTGCGACACGTGTTGGCATGTGCCAATGGCACGTGCAGCCATGTTGACCTAGTTGCAAGTCTTGCAAACCTAGGGCGCTATATTTGGCGTGGGCCAATGGCATGGCGGCTTGGAAATATGGCTTGCGGTACGTGATGGCATGTGTCAATGGCACGTACGGCCAAGTTGACCTAGTTGCAAGTCTTGCAAGCCTAGGGCGCTATATTTGGTATGTGCCAATGGCATAGCGGCTTGGAAATATGGCTTGCGGTACGTGTTGGCATGTGCCAATGGCACGTACGGCCATGTTGACCTAGTTGCAAGTCTTGCAAGCCTAGGGCGCTATATTTGGCGTGTGCCAATGGCATAGCGGCTTGGAAATATGGCTTGCGTACGTGTTGGCATGTGCCAATGGCACGTACGGCCATGTTGACCTAGTTGCAAGTCTTGCAAGCCTAGGGCGCTATATTTGGCATGTGCCAATGGCATAGCGGCTTAGTTTGGCATGGTTGCCATGGTGCGCAGTATGCGGCTTGGTTTGGCATTGTTGCCACGGTGGCCATGTTGCTAGTTGCAAGTTTGGCATTGTTGCCATGGGCGCAAAGGTGCGGCTTGGTTTGGCATTGTTGCCATGGTGTGCGCGATGTGCGGCTTGGTTTGGCATTGTTGCCATGGGCGAAGGTGCGCAGTATGCGGCTTGATTTGGCATTGTTGCCATGGTGCGCATAGCGCGCTTGGTTTGGCATTGTTGCCATGGCGGTTGATGGATGCGGCTTGGTTTGGCATTGTTGCCATGGTGCGCAGGGTGCGGCTTGGTTTGGCATTGTTGCCATGGTGCGCAGTATGCGGCTTGGTTTGGCATTGTTGCCATGGGTGCAGGGTGCGGCTTGGTTTGGCATTGTTGCCATGGTGCGCAGTGTGCGGCTTGGTTTGGCATTATTACCATGGTGCGCAGGGTGCGGCTTGGTTTTGGAATTAGGGTTCTGTGTCGAAAACCCTAATCCTGGTATTTTGAAAAAAATACCCCTATTAATTATTTACACCGAGTTAAATGCTCTTAGTTAATGTGTTGCGGGTAACACTAGGTCATGGGGTTTTACGATTTTACCCTTGTTTAAAAACCACCATCAACATTAAGTCCCCCGCTTAGCTCTGGAACAGGGGCTTTGTTGCGAGGTAAGCATAAGATGGTGACAAACTATTAACAAGAAACCGTAAAGAAAATTGAGGAGGCTTGTCGACCTTTTATAAATAGGATTTGGAATCCTTGCCTCCGGTAGTTTTGCACAAATCGGGAGGCTGGCACAATTGGTGGGGCCGGTGCAGCTTGGGCGACGTTGGGAAATTGGCGTGAGTTGGTAAACTGAGTGTGCTAGCTGGTGGGACCGGCATAAGGTGTGGAAGTTGTGCGTTCTTGCCGGCGTGACTTGGGCGGCCATTGGGAAGTCGGCGCAATTGGTGGGGCCGGTGCAACTTGGGAGACGTTGGGAAGTTGGCGTGAGTTGGGAAACTGATTGTGATACATGGGTGGGACCGACGCAAGGTGTGGAGGTCAGGCGTGCTTGCAGCGTGTTTTGGGAAATCGTGCATGCTAGCAGCGTGCTAGGCTAGCTGGTGAGACCGGCGCAAGGTGGGGAAGCGATTGTGCTAGCTTGGCGAGACCGTGTAAACAAGGAGGGAGTAGGTGTTTCTACCGATAGCAAAGTTTCCTTGTTTTGCCTTCCTTCACGCGGCGCGGCTTCAATCGTGGCATTATCCATGCTAAAATCGGAAGCGTTATGTCCCTCATTGCTTCCTTTCCTTTTAAGGTTCCGTATTCATACCCAACGTAATTGCATCATCTCCCTCGTTTGAGAAAGGGTTCTTCTTGTTGAGTTTCTCTCTTTGTCATGTCGCACGGAGACGAAACCATCTTCTAACCACCAAGTTCTCCAGGTGAAGGCGCGAGGTCTGACTCTGACAGAGCATCCCAACAAAGGTTATTCGGGTTAAGAAAATCATACCGGTATGTTTTCTTCTTCTTTGGTGGTCCGACGTACGCTTTACGCCTTGTTTGATGAATGGAAAATTTTCCTTTTGTGCAGAGATATCCCATTGGAGCATGCGTTACTGTTATCGACGAGGATGACCTAGTCGTTCCCCTCCCTTCAAATCCAACCTTGTTGACTATTGCAGACTTGGAGAACGATGATTTAGGGATCTCTTGTCATGAATACCCTTATGCAGGTTCGTCGTTTGGGACTCGTATGAGGTGTCTCTCCTCCAATTATCGGAATGTTGGCGGTTTCCTGGTGCGGAAAGAATTCGTGGTCCTTTATACGAGGATATGGAAGACATGCGGCCATATCGCTACCAGGAGCGCAGTGAAGTGATGTTCGTCCGCCTTGGTTTCCGTAGTGAACTATCTTTTGCCAATGATTGCTGAGATGGAGAATATGTCCATGCGTGCTGCTGCAGAGTTAGCCATTCAAAGGTGGGAGAACATGGTGTCTACCTGTGAACCCTTGGAGTTTAATATCAGATGGTTGCGGCATCGTCTCAATATTGTGAAGGTCGACAGAGCTGGTATTCTTTCTGGTGTGATTCCTGCCACAGAATCCATGCTGGAAGAGGAGAAAGCTTTGGCCTTGGAGTCTCAGAGGATTGAAGTTTTGACTCGAGACTTGAAGAGTAGGAATTTTTGATGTAGCATGTTGCAGGGAAGTGATTAGGCATAGTATGCCTTAAGCCACTTTCCGTTGATGACTGCCTCTAGCTTTCCCATCTTCTTTGATAATCTTGTAGTAACCACTGTCATACGCTTTAGTGATTATGTACGGACCTTCCCATTTGGGAGAAAACTTCGGTGCCGATGCATCTTGCTGGATGTGTTTGGCGGTTTTTAGCACTAGATCTCCTTCCTTAAAAACCCTGGATTTTACATGGCTGTTGTACGCCCTGGAAATCCTATTTATGTATGCTTGTGCATGTTCCTCCGCCCGGGATCTTCTGGAGTCTATAGTATCTAGTTCTACGATTCTGGTTGAGGGGAGTGAAAGCATCTCACGCTGGTAGTCCCCATGCATAACCTACTTTCATTACATCGCCTTGAATCCCCCCTCCACGGGATTTGATATAAGCCTATCGTACTCTTTTCCGGATGTGACACCGGGATGGTCGAAATTACATGATGACATATTCTGGATAGTGCAGGCTCGGGATCCTCCGCGGCCTCGTAAAGTGTTGAAGGCGTCTTCTAGACAGAGAGGTGATGATATTCTTGCGTTGCACCCTTGAAGAGTAGAGGACCTCGTTGTGGGTACGACTTTTTGGTGGATTGTGTCTTCGGAGCTTTGACGGTGAAGGGATCCCGTGTATATCTTCCGTCCTAAGTATGGTTTACGTGTTTCCATCTTTGTAGTAATTGTTGTTGCGGTGAGGCAGGATTGGCTGGATCCGTAAGCGAGCAAACTTTGCAGGAAGGAGTGGCGTTGAAGCGAACGTTGAAGCGAAGCCGCTGCTGGAGAACGCTGATGCGTAGCTACTTCTGGAGAGAACGTTGATGCGGAGCTACTTCTGGAGAGAATGTTGGAACGACGTCTTGCAACTTTCAGAGCCTTGACGGTTACCATTTTGAAGTCGGAGGCCACGTCACGTTCTGTCAAACTCGACATCCCTCAAGAGAACATAGGTTAGGAGTCCCCAGTTTCATAAACTCGACATCCCTCAAGAGAACATAGGTTAGGAGTCCCCAGTTTCATCTATCGATCGTACTTTATAGGAGAGGTTGGGGTTTGGGAACGGCTTCCCTGGCTGGAAGCGCCTTCTTTCCTGATGCAGTGCGGTTGAGGGGTGCAAATATGTCTTGACGCTACGCCTTGGAGAAACATAGAATCTCACATAACTGTTTCATCATAGACTGTACGACTTTGTGGGTGAAGTTCCCATTGTGCAAGTCCCGACGGGAGAAGGGTCTCCGTGTGAACTCAGGAGAGTTGTTGATTTCCCTTGCTTTCGATTTTTGAGAAGTCTTTCCTGATCTTCATGTGTGACGAAATTGGATTGCTTATCCCCTTCTAATGGGCGTCCAAGAGCAACGCGAGCCTCTTCATCTATAAACGCACGCCCTGCTGAAGTATCTTTTGTCTTTTCATCAAATCAACAGTGCTAAAAGAAGGTCGGCTTCTTCCGGATCTTCCAGTATCTTGCCCTGATGGTGGAGTAGCGTCTCTGGTGACGGTTGAAGCTGCCATGCTTGAAGAACCGTTGGGGTGGCGGAGGCGGCTCTGGTTCTGGTGATCGTAAGTGTATCGTGCAGAGATGACACGGTTTTGATCACGAATTGCTGGAGCCATGGCGCTGTTTCGAAGGGTAAGGATGGTGCTGGAAGGGCGCAAGATGTTAGCGCTGGAAGGATGCAAACTGTTAGCACAGAGTGTGGTACTGCGGCTGGCATGCGCGTGCGGCATGTGTGCCTGGCATGTGCGTCTGGTAAGCGTGTCTGGTAAGCGCGTCTGGCAAGCGCGTCTGGCAAGCGCTTCTGGCATGTGCGTCTGGCAAGCGCATCGGGTAAGTGCATCTGGGAAGCGCGCCTGGTGGATCGTCTTGGAATGGGCGATGACTTGGTGTGGACGCTGGTTAGGCATGGAAGAAGACCCTCTGCGAGTCGTGAGGCCAGGTGCAGGCGCCATTTTTGATCCCCCGTACTTGGTTCCTTATCCAGGTCATGTGCTGGTTGGCGGCTTCAGCGTGCCGGCTAAGCATGAGGCGTTGTACACCAGAATCTGGGAGAAGTACGGACATATGGCCACAACCAAGAAAGTCACTAGTCGATTTGCGCTGGTTAAGCGTGTGGAAGAGGCTTTATCTTTCATCGAGGATATGCGTGAGGTGACGGGTCACACCGCTTTCGAAGACGTTATTGCCGACCGGGGAGCACCATCATGACATGTGCATAGAAAAGGAGTTCAACACTTCGTGGTTTGTCGAAGGCCTTGCCGAGATCCAAAAGTTGAAAGATGCAAAGCAATCGAAAGCCTTTCCGCCGAGGAGATTGCACGACGGGAGGTGGAACTCGAAAAGCTTTCCAAGATGTTGACTATGAAGAGAGCGGCTCTTGAAGATGCAAAGTTGACTTTCTCCAAGAAGAGCAGACTTCTGTTGGATGATTTTCCTTGAATGTTTCTTTGTTAAACTTTCATTTAGGTTCTTTTTTTTTTTTCGAAAGACATATTGGATGTCTGGTTCAAAACTTGATCTTTGATAGACAGTGGTAGCTTTTTAGGGTATTGGATTATTTCGGGATGAATGGTTTTGATAATATGACTTCGATTATGTTTTGGGAAAAGAATATTGCTTTTATGAAAGTGTGTGCTAGCAATAGGCACAAGACTCAGTAGTATGACGGTTTTACTAAGAACCTAAAAATGGATTGTATATCTTGCCCAGTCTGAATTTACTCACTTCATAGGTTTTGCGAACACGCCCCTCTCCATGTAAAAGGCGGTTTTGATGGTGGTTTTGCTGGTAGCATCGCCAAAGAAGTCCCCGATTGCCTGGTAGCATCTTTCGATTGAGTAATATCATCTTGACAAGTCCCCGTTTTCTTGTGTAGTTTTTACAACTAGTAACCGGTCGTTCTGGTAGTTGAGTCGGATTGAGTCGCCTTCCCCTACCATCTTGACATCTGGGTCGAAGAACAAGATCGACAATCTGATATTGTAGACGATAGATCAATCCTCCCGCTGTGGTCGCCAATTGTTTATGGGTAAAAATCGTTTATGCCGATTTCGGTAAATTCGGTAGGTGAGTGAGAAACTGGTTCAAACCCTAAACAAATGTGCTGCACGTGAGCCCTTTATAGATTCGAGAGATCAATCTGTACAAGTCAGGCCTAAACCAAGAAATGGCCGTTCCAGGACATGCTTCGGTCACAAAGTGGAGGAGAAGGGTTGATTTGGGGAGGAAGCAAAGAAAGGTGTTGAGGAGAGTAGTATCTCGACTTGTATCGAAAGTGAAAGCTTAGGAAGCTTGTAAGAGGTGGAAGCTTTTGGGAGAGCTTGCAAAGTTGCCTTTCGAGAGTGTGTAGTATTTTCTCCCGACCGAGACTTGTTGTCTCGGTGAAATAGGTAAGACTTATTTATACAAGTCGAGATTGAAACGTACCTTGGCCTCATGAAGGAAGAGAGTAAAGGGTGAAATAATGGGAGGAGGTGGTAACCGCATGGTTTAATGGGTGAAAACGTTTTTCACCATTATTTCCTCTTTTATTTGACCGCTTTATTCCTTTTCACGCTTTCTTAATGTGAGCGTAGTGTACGCCGCATCTTTGTGACCGCCAAACCAAAACCCTAAAGAAGCATCCCCCAGTTTGTGTTGATGTCTCGAGTGTTGGTTGCATCTTGAGTGCAAGTGGCGCTCCTAGTGGCGCATGTGGCATGTGCCAATGGCATGTGCGGAATGCCTTGGTGGTAGGTTGCAATGGTTTGCAAGTTAGGTTACCAGCGTGTGTGTGTGTTTGGCATGTGCCAATGGCATGTGCAGAATGCCTTGGTGGTAGGTTGCACGGTTTGCAAGTTAGGCTACCAGCGTGTATGTTTGGCATGTGACAATGGCATGTGCGAAATGCCTTGGTGGTAGGTTGCACGGTTTGCAAGTTAGGCTACCAGCGTGTGTGTTTGGCATGTGCCAATGGCATGTGCTGCCATGTTGACCTAGTTGCAAGTCTTGCAAGCCTAGGGCGCTATATTTGGCGTGGGCCAAAGGCATAGCGGCTTGGAAATATGGCTTGCGACACGTGTTGGCATGTGCCAATGGCACGTGCGGCCATGTTGACCTAGTTGCAAGTCTTGCAAGCCTAGGGCGCTATATTTGGCGTGGGCCAAAGGCATAGCGGCTTGGAAATATGGCTTGCGACACGTGTTGGCATGTGCCAATGGCACGTGCGGCCATGTTGACCTAGTTGCAAGTCTTGCAAGCCTAGGGCGCTATATTTGACGTGGGCCAAAGGCATAGCGGCTTGGAAGTATGGCGACACGACACATGTTGGCATGTGCCAATGGCACGTGCGGCCATGTTGACCTAGTTGCAAGTCTTGCAAGCCTAGGGCGCTATATTTGACGTGGGCCAAAGGCATAGCGGCTTGGAAATATGGCTTGCGACACGTGCTGGCATGTGCCAATGGCACGTGCGGCCATGTTGACCTAGTTGCGAGTCTTGCAAACCTAGGGCGCTATATTTGGCGTGGGCCAAAGGCATAGCGGCTTGGAAATATGGCTTGCGACACGTGTTGGCATGTGCCAATGGCACGTGCGGCCATGTTGACCTAGTTGCAAGTCTTGCAAACCTAGGGCGGTAGATTTGGCGTGGGCCAATGGCATAGCGTCTTGGAAATATGGCTTGCGGTACGTGATGGCATGTTCCAATGGCACGTACGGCCATGTTGACCTAGATGCAAGTCTTGCAAGCCTAGGGCGCTATATTTGGCATGTGCCAATGGCATAGTGGCTTGGAAATATGGCTTGTGGTACGTGTTGGCATGTGCCAATGGCACGTACGGCCATGTTGACCTAGTTGCAAGTCTTGCAAGCCTAGGGCGCTATATTTGGCGTGTGCCAATGGCATAGCGGCTTGGAAATATGGCTTGCGGTACGTGTTGGCATGTGCCAATGGCACGTACGACCATGTTGACCTAGTTGCAAGTCTTGCAAGCCTAGGGCGCTATATTTGGTATATGCCAATGGCATAGCGGCTTAGTTTGGCATGGTTGCCATGGTGCAGTGATGCGATTGGTTTGGCATTGTTTCCATGGTGCAAGCAAGATGCGCTTGGTTTGGCATTGTTGCCACGGTGCGCAGTGCGACTTGGTTTGGCATTGTTGCCATGGTGCGCAGTGTGCGGCTTGGTTTGGCATTGTTGCCATGGTGCGCTGATGCGCGGCTTGATTTGGCATTGCTTCCATGGTGCGCAGATGCGGCTTGGTTTGGCATTGTTGCCATGGTGCAAAAGATGCGGCTTGGTTTGGCATTGTTGCCATGGGCGCGTAGGTGCGGCTTGGTTTGGCATTGTTGCCATGGTGCGCAGAGATGCGGCTTGGTTTGGCATTGTTGCCATGGTGTGCGATGTGCGGCTTGGTTTGGCATTGTTGCCATGGTGCGCAGATGTGCGGCTTGGTTTGTCATTATTGCCATGGTGCGCGAGTGCGGCTTGGTTTTGGAATTAGGGTCATGTGTCGAAAACCCTAATCTGGTATTTTGAAAAAATACCCCTATTAATTATTTACACCTGAGTTAAATGCTCTTAGTTAATGTGTTGCGGGTAACACTAGGTCATGGGATTTTACGATTTTACCCCTTGTTTAAAAACCACCATCAACAATGGTGATATTATTTAAGATTTGGATATTAAAAATGATTTTATGATTATAAAAATAAAGGGTATATTTGATAGTTTAAGGGAAAAGTATGTCTATAAACAGAACGGACAGATAAAAATGGACATACCGAAGTAGAAATTAGGACAGATAAAAACGGACAGAGGGAATAAAAATTTTAAGTATTCAATAGGGCCCAACTGAAATATAAATTAATAATCATTATAATAGCATTACATTATTGGTGCGTTACTAAAATAAGATTCCAAAGTTGTTTGTTTCTTGTTCACATTTATGCAACACTGAACTTCATCTCTGATTTTTTTGTAGTCCCTTGAGGAGTTTAGGAGTGCCCTTTTCAAATTGTAAGAGGAAATCATTTAGCTTTACTATTGATAAGATCGCTTCTTTAAGAGAAACTGGATTCACTTGAGATGTATTCCGATGCACGCTTAATTGTATTTGATATCTTACCTTGACACACTTGTATGTTAAATTTTTCAAGAAGCATTTTTGTGTTTCTCTTTGAGTCACATTTGGATTGGAATGATTATATATACTCACACAATGCTTTTCGAATCTCGTCCATCATCGTGGATTTTTTGACACCCTTGAGACAAGAAGTATGAGCTACTATTACATTCTTCTTTTGTGTTATTTTTTTGTTTCTTTTAACATCAATATATATATAATTATGCACATAATATGCAATATTCTATACTACATTATATTATATTATGCCAGAATTTATTACACATAAATTTGAATTGAAAATAATATCTCAAGATATTTGTTAGTATGGGAAACCATTAAGTTTAACTTAAATATTTTCTTTTATTTTATTTTTGAAACTTAAATTTAGAGTGTTTCGATAATTTAATAACTTATTAATTTATCGATAAATTAATACTTCGGTAAATTGATCGAATTTGTCAGTCCCAACATTATTAATTTATTGAAGTTTTACTGTAGTATTATCCCTCGTAATAGTGGTGTCCCTTTTATAAATCATGCATTTTGTTGGGTAGTATAGCTTCAATTTTATCATGAACATACCAAACCCCTCATTTATTTTCTTGTACAAATTTTGTAAAATTCGAGGAGCAGCAAGAACTGACAATCGACATTGCATTATTGCGGCGAAGTTCTCCGCTTGAAAGCAAAAGATACTTGCTACTCCTTCTGTCCCGGTTTACTCAAATGTTTAGGTGTTTTCACGCACAAATAGCTAAATGCCACTTTTTTGCTAGTATTTCCACGACGTAATCAATTGAATGAAGAGAACAATAGAAGTAAACATTTAATAATGATACAGTCTCTTTGAGACTACGTTTTCTTGAGGTGGGTGTCAAAAGAAAAAAAAAAATCTCATAAATATTTGTTGTTCTCAATTTCATAGTGTTTGTACCATAAGTAAAAATACCACTTAATGGGCCAAATTGATACTTGAATCATGTTTTGGTCCTCATCCAAGCCCACTAACCCGATTAACAAGGCATCCCACCATGCACTTGCGGACCGGTCAATGGTCAAAGTCGGTCAACTATCAAAGTCAACTTCCGGTCAAGGTCGATGGTCAAAGTCGGTCAACTATCAAAGTCAACTTCCGGTCAAGTTCATGGTCAACGGTCGGTCAACAGTCAAGGTCAACCGTCGGTCAACTATCGAAGTCGGCCGCACCCCTAGCCAATTTTCGGTCTTGTAGCAAGAATGCCGCAAAACCAACCCAGCCAAAAACTCTTCCACGTTTGCCAACCGGTCTCCAACCATGTCGCCCGCCCGGCTCCATCCATCCTGTTGCCATCCATCATGCACATCAACCGTCAAGCCGGTCCCTACCCATGCGATCGGTTATTCACAATTGCCAAGAATGTCCACCAATACGCGGGCATCATTTATGCAGAATTTATCATGGAAGCATAAATGTGCGGTTTCATGCACTGAATTCTGTGAGTTTCGATCATGCGGACTAAAGGCAGTTAATCATGCAAGACTAAAGGCACGATTTAGTCATGCAAGATTAAAGGCAAGAAGCCAAATCATGCAAGACTAAAGGCAGCAGTTTCATACATGCAGAATTAACTCCAGCTGTTTCATACAGAATTGATGATGGTGGCTTGAATGAACAGTTAATGTAATTTATGTTATATTTAGATATGAAACTGTATAAATAGGGGAGAGCAGAAATCAGGAAGGGGGGGCCAAGAGAGAGGAGAGAAAAAACATATTTTGTAATAGAAAAATCAATAAAACATTTCTCCCCAAGGGGATTCATCCGTGGACGTAGGCAAGCCATGCCGAACCACGTAAAACCTGCGTTCATCTTTGTCTCTTTATTTGCTTTCCAATCCGTCTCCAAACCCCAATACTCACCAAAACTATCCATTCATCTTGTTTCGTGCCCAAAAGTAATTTTGGGTACAAACATTGGGGCCGACTAAGGGGACATACGAGAAAAGAAATCGTGTTTTTCCATTGAGAAAAGTTGTAGAAAAAGCTTCAAAATTGTGTCCGTGAAAAAGCAGTCCACGTCTTGAAAATCACTGCTGCAGTCCAGTTGAGCGTAACTGTTGCAGTCTAGTCTGATCACAATTGTTGCAGTCCGCTGATCGCATTCTGCTGAGACCATATAATCAGACAGATTAGATCGTTGATCGCAATCATTTGTAATCAAGATTCGTTGTTTCATATTTGATGCGGCTATTACCTTCGATACATTTGAAAATCGCATTACTACAAAATTCGATGAAAGTATTGCGGGACGCCGGTTCAGCGGCAAAAGATGTAGTGAAACACCATCAAAACTGTTGTGGGATGTTCGATCCGTAACATGATAGGGTCAAAAGTTCGTTGCAATTTGCGTCAAAGATCTTTAAGGGTGCTGTGAAACAATTTTTTTTTTTTTTTCGAAATTTCCAGTTTGGATGCCTTCAACAGTTACTCCTGCAGCCCAGTTAATCGAAACTGCTGCAGTCCAATTCTGATCAAAATCACTGCTTGATCCAGTTGATCGCAACTGGTGCAAACCCGATTCGCAGTTCGAACTTTTTCGGAAACTATTACCTTCGGAGAGCACCCAATCTATACCACTACAAGGGTTGTTAAAACTATTTTCAAGACGTTCGGTTCACGGTAAAAGATGGCGTAAAAACATTATCAAAATTGTTGCTGGATATTTGATCCGCAACATGGTTAGCCCAATATTGATTACGATCCTATGATCACTGTCGTCGTAATGGATTCCTTGCATTCGATTAATCACGATTCTCGCGAGTCCAGCTTGATCGTGAATCTTTGTGAATCCAACTTCATAGTCAGAGGCCACCAAGACAGACTCATCGGAAAACTGCTGCATGCCAGGATGTTCGATCCGCAGTATATTCAAATCCAAAGTTGGAAAAATTTGCTTCTCAAATAACGCATTATCCACCTGTTCAAGTTTGTTGTATGACAAAATCAATACTGTCATGATCGCAAAGTTGTCAAGTTGTCCACATCTCAAGGTGCCTGAATACCCGAGGGAAAATCTCCAGAAAATGCATCTCAGAAAATTCCAGAAAGGGCCACAAAAGTGCAGCAAAATCATGGTGAAAATTCCATGAGAAACGGTAATGATTCAACAAACTGTTGCTAAAAATTGTAAGGAGAAAAGACAACAGCCAAAACTGTTGCAAAGGGTCAAAGAGAAAGATAACAACACCAACAGCCGTTGCAGAAATTTCAAGACAAAAGGCAACAGTTCGTGAAAAGCGTGGCGAAAGTTTTCAAAAAAAAAAAAAAAAAAAAAAAAAAAAAATAATGAGCCGGTGGCCCAATGCCTGGGATGCTCACCCACTTCGGGGGTGTCCTTCACCCTCGTTAAAGTAGCTTCACCCACTTCCGGGGTCTAATTCACCCACGTTACCTCTTGTCCACCCACTTCTTGTTTTTGTGCACCCACGTCATCTGCCACGCGGGACACTAGCCAAGTCAGCATGCCACATCAGCACAGTGGCGCGTCGTCAGCGAGCCACATCAGCAACTTTATGCCATCCCAACCCGTCCTGTCAGCGCCAAACGTGCCACGTCAGCAATCATTTGTCACGTAGGACACCACGTCAGCTTTTCGGCCCAGTCAACACGCCACGTCAGCGAACATGTCCAGTCAGCTTGCCACGTCAGCAACTTTATTCCACATCAACGTGCCACGTCAGCAATTCGGTCCGTCAATCCCATTTTAAGAGAAAATCTTGTTTCGTCAATAACTTCTTCGTTATAAGTCCGAATCGAGTAATTTTTGGCTCGTTGGAATCGTCTTTCAATTCCCTACAACATGGAAGCGAAAAATCTTGAGATTTGAAAATTTAATTTTTTGAGGTTCCGAGTGGCATGACAAACACTATCAAGATGCAGGGCACTACACGTTCAATGTTCGCGAGCGCTATTGTGTCGATTTTCTACCCACAACGCAAAGATCGCGAGTGCTGGTTGGAATCATAAACCTCAACACGCACATTTTCGGTGCAAGGTAAAATCTTCTGACCAGGTTATACGAATCTGTTGTAGTCTAGTTGTCTCGGCAATCTTTGCCTTGAGTTGATCGAAGCTGCTGCAGCCCTTTTCCAGATAATTACTACAAACAGTTGATCGAACTACGTAATCCCAATTTCACAAGCAACGGTTGTTGTACGATACTGATCACAACAAGTAAAAAAACGATTCAGAGAAAAATGTCTTCGATCCAGCTTGGACTTAATCGATGCATTCCGGTCCCATTGAGACAAATCAATTACTAAGTCGAGACAAGACACTAAGGAAACTATACTAATCATCATCATTCGGAAAACACCGACATAGCCGGTGGGCATCCTAATCACTTCGTATTTAAGTCGGAGTAACATTTTCAGATAAGGTAAGTATAGAATTTACATATTTTTGCATCTTTTCATATAATCATGCATACTTTTGTTCAATGAGGCACCTATAATGTGGCGAGCATTTTCTCACGAGGAGATGCACACATTACATTCTGCGCGCATCTTGGAATAGTGGGATTGGCCCCCCGCGCAAATTCCAGATAGCAGACATCTTCAAAATTTCATGCGCGCTCAAAATGTAGCAAGGAAGTGCACCCTTGTGCGAGCATTGAGTAGTATGACAATCACTATCTTTTGGGGGCGAGTTTCATATCACTTCAACGTGACTGACTATCACTTGGGGGTAAGATATGTAACACCTCATGGTCTAAAATTACTCATTTGAGGCAAGCTGTGTAACACTTCATACACTTAGGGGCGAGTTACATAGAACCTAATCGCAATGCGGGATTAAGCTTCTGAAAGCCAAAACTTCAGGTAACCCAAACTTCTTAATCCTGCAACGAGTTGCAGGATTAAGAGGGGGCGAGTGTACACCCTAATATTTTTGCGTAATTTTTACAATCAGTAATGTTAAACTTCTATAGTTATACTGATTGAATTATTGTACTCCAGTTCAAAAGCAATTGCTGCACTCGGTTGGATTGCGACCGATGCAATCGATTTTGCCTATGGTCAGTACTCGGTTGGGCGCAGCGATGCGTGCTGAAGCACTCGGTTGGACGGAACCTGATGTTGTCTAGTTTTATTTGTAACGCTTACACCTAGGTTTATGTTATTTTAAATCAAGTCCCTCATTGTTCTTTTGATTCAGGCGATCGAAGCTGCGGTCCGACTCTGTTTGTATTCCTGCAGTCCAGTGATCGCAGCTATTTATAATCGTGTTAATCGGCTGCTCTGGTCAGTGATAAAGAAGGCTGCTGCCCGATCCAGCTCCACTCTTAGATTCTGATCCGGCTGCCCGCATTCATCTGCGATGTTCTAGTTATTGCTACGAGTCCAGGAAAATCGAAGCTGCTTGCAGTTCAACTTTACTTGTCTCTGCTTTGCATTCAGCTGATCAAAGCTGATCCGGTCAACCCATTACCGCAACACATAGTAGTCCGGTCGATCGCAGTGCTTTGCAGTGTATTTTTGCTCGTTACTTGCTGCGATCCGGTGATCAAAGGCGATGCGATCCAGCTCTGTTCGCAACACCTGCAGTCCAGCCGATCGCAGCTGCTGCAGTGCAGTTTTGCTCGCCGCACCTGCGGTCCAGCTGATCGCAGCTGCTGCAATGCTCGATGCTGCTGCAGACCAGCTGATCGAAGCTGATGCGGTCCGGCTACGTTGCGACTCACTGCGATCCACTGATCACGCTGCTGCGATGCGATTTGCTCGTTAGTGCTGCAGTCCAGCGATCGAAGGCGATGCAGTCCGCTCTGTCACAACTCCTGCGATCCAGTGATCGCATGCTGCTGCGGTGCAATTTGCTCGTTGGTCTTGCGATCCAGTGATCGAAAGGCGATGCGGTCCCGGCTCTGACCGCAACACCACGAGTCCGGTGATCGCAACTTTGCTGCGGAGCGTTTGCTCGTCGCTCCTGCGATCCAGCTGATCGCAGCTGCTGCAATGCTCGATCTTTGCTGGGAACCCGGTGATCGAAGGCGATGCGATCCGGCTACATTCGCAACTCTGTGATCCGGTGACCGCAGCTGGCTGCAGTGCGACCTTGCTCGTCGGCCGATGCATTCTAGCGATCAAAGCAACTACCGATGCCAGTTTTGCTCGTTTCTGCTGCAGGCCAGCTGATGGAAGCTACTGCAAACCATTTTTGCTCAATGTTGTTACTACCCAGTTTTGCTCATTACGTAAAGACGGTTTTTGTAGGCCATCGCGGACAAGTCCAACGCAACTACCTGCAGTTCAATTTTACATCGGGAGCATCACGCTTAGTTCTGAGCTTGATTGACCTTCGGTCCGATTTTGCATACGACAATGGTTCATACTCAATTGTTTCCCGCCGAACACAATAGCCTCACTTGGGGGCGACTTGATCACAATCAACGAAGGCGGTTCTATTTACGTTTCAGCAATAACAATTTACTCATGGGGGCGTCTTGATTTCCGCAGACAACAAGGGAAGTTCTCCGATCACCTCAACATCAATAGTCCTCACGTAGGGGCGAGTTTTATCATTGACTAAGGAACACGAAATTTTTTCTTAACCCCCAACAAGTTGGAGGTTAAGAGGGGGCGATGTTTGTACCATAAGTAAAAATACCACTTAATGGGCCAAATTGATACTTGAATCATGTTTTGGTCCTCATCCAAGCCCACTAACCAGTCAACCAAGGCAGCCCACCAGTCTGCACGGACTGGTCAATGGTCAAAGTCGGTCAACTATCAAAGTCAACTTCCGGTCAAGGTCGATGGTCAAAGTCGGTCAACTATCAAAGTCAACTTCCGGTCAAGGTCATGGTCAACAGTCAAGGTCAACCGTCGGTCAACTATCGAAGTCAGTCGCACCCCTAGCCAATTTTCAGTCTTGTAGCCGACAATGCCGCAAACCAATTCCCGACCAAAACTCTTCCACGCTGCCAACCCGGTCTCCAACCATCTTTGCCCGGCCCGGCCTCCATCCACCACCAACTGCCCGGCCATCATGCTGTCAACCGTCAAGCCGGTCCCTACCCATGCGTCAAATATTCATGACAAATGTCCACCAATACTACCGGCCATCATTTATGCGAGAATTTATCATGGAAGCATAAATGTGCGGTTTCATGCGAAATTGAATTCAAGGAGTTTGATCATGCGAGTACTAAAGCGAGCGATTTGATCATGCGGTACTAAAAGCGGCGAGTTTCGGTCATGTA
This sequence comes from Papaver armeniacum, assembly GCA_023531295.1. NCBI lineage: Eukaryota > Viridiplantae > Streptophyta > Magnoliopsida > Ranunculales > Papaveraceae > Papaver > Papaver armeniacum. The sequence goes on from JAJJWW010010484.1 coordinate 92,082, forward strand.
GTCTAAAGGCGCGATTTGATCATGCGGGAATTAACTCAGTTTGTTTCATACTGAGAATTGATGATGGTGGCTTGAATGAACGGTTAATGTAATTTATGTTATATTTAGATATGAAAGCGTATAAATAGGGGAGAGCAGAAATCAGGAAGGGGGCCAAGAGAGGAGAGAAAAAACATATTTTGTCATAGAAAAATCAATAAAACATTTCTCCCCAAGGGGATTCATACGTGGACGTAGGCAAGCCATGCCGAACCACGTAAAACCTGCGTTCATCTTTGTCTCTTTATTTGCTTTCCAATCCGTCTCCAAACCCCAATACTCACCAAAACTATCCATTCATCGTGTTTCGTGCCCAAAAGTAATTTTGGGTACAAACACATAGATATCTCATACATGTGAAGAAGCAAGATAAATAAATTGAGAATATGTTAACAAACCTTCACTTATAAATTAATTGAGATTGTGGCTAGAGATTGAAACAAACAGAAAAGGAAATATTATTCGTGAAAAAATGCTCTACGTACAATGTTAACCAAGTTCTTAACTAAACTTTGTTGATTCGTGATTTAGAAGTGAGGTGTTGGTGGAAATTGATAATCCAAAATTGTGTTGAGTTTTCTGCTATTTTTGTATGTATATTGAATTTTTTGTTATCTTTCTAATTTTTGTTAAGCTTAATTACTCTATGTGCTCAATTATATAAAATTTATAATTAGGTATTTGAACAGGAAAAAGAGGTAGTGTTAAAAATAAGTGTAAGGAAACTTCAAAATTGTGATATTGATGACAAGGGGTGTTAGATTACGGCAGAGGGATATAAGCCAATTAAATTTTCTAAAGTATCTTCTATGAATTTTGATACATCTCCAACAAGCGGCACCCGTTAACAACTTTATAAAATCGGGATAGATAGGATGTGTGTTTGATCTTGATGAACTGGCACCACATTAACTGCCTTGTATGCTCGAACAATCATATGCAAGCCTAGGAAAGCTGCCAAATTCCCCACATGTTGCATCCCATACATACTCGTACAAATCTATCCCCAAAACATCAAAATATATGGTGATTTTTTTTTTTCTTGACAAAACAGTAAAAGAAAAAAATAGAATCCATAAATTTGGTTTCTTAATAGTTGATATCATATTCGCTTAAATCAACTTTGCCTAATTATTCTCTCTTTTAAAACGTTAACTGGTTTAAGAATCAATTTTGTAAAGAACCAAATTTATGGAGTTGATTATGAAGGTGATTTATCTGTATTCTCTTCCATTTTGGTTGTTACAGTGGTACTTTACCTGCTATTTATCTTGATTTACCACTAGGTGAAAAGTGTGGTGGAGTTGCAAAGTGGGATGGAATAATTAAAAAAATTCATCCACAAATTAGTTGGCTGGGAAAAGCCTCTTCTATCAAGATCTGGTAAGATAACACTCATTAATAGTGTTTTGACAAGCCTCTCTGTGTATTATATGTCCGATTCGAAATTCCAACCTTTGTTGTTAAGAAGCTAGAGAAGATTATGAAGGATTTTTTATGGCATGGTAATAAGGGTAGAAGGAAACTGCATTTGGTTAAATGGTCACCTTATCTAGAAGGAAAAGGTGGGTGGTTTGGGCATTAAGAACCTTTAAATAGTTAATCATGCTCTTCTCACAAAGTGGTCTGGGGGGTATGCTGTATAAGACAAAGCATTGTGGAGATCAATTATAGCAGAAAAATATAATTATACTCCCTCTGTTTTTGGAAAAGAGATACTTTTACTTTTTCATTTTAGTCTAAAAATAGGTCAAATTGAAAAAGTGAAAGTATCTCTTTTCCAGAAACGGAGGGATTTTTAGCCCCACGTATTCTGAAATCATGGTTGATGCTCATTTAATCCATCTTCGAACTATCACGAGGGAGTACTGTATACCTTTTTAACAACAAACGGGAGTTAAATGAATTTCTTCAGCTCCGTATTATTTGGCGGACCGACCGGAGGGCCAAAGGCCCGTAGGGAGGGAGTCCTTTTTATGGTCACTGAAATTTCGAATTTAGTAAGAATAGGCTTGGTTTTTCTGTAATAATAGAGTCTTGTGGGTGCAATATGAATGTCATAATTGAAGTTTTAAGATTTCTAAGGGGTCAAAGTTAAATTGATAATTTTTATTATTAGCTTAGTTTTCTTTATCTTCACCGAGTCACCGACATTATCTCTTTGGAGACTATAACCAAAGAATGAAGAGAACCTTCTCTTCTCTGTAACTGTGTATCTCTTCCGCAAGAGATTATTATCTGACGATACTGATCACAAATCACTTAAATGTGAAGCTTAAGGTACATTCATCACCATGATTTCTTTTTTATTCTAATTTTAATTCAGAAATATATAGGATCGTTTAGTTCGATTTTGGTATTTTCAAGCTAGGGTTTTTATTTTTTTCTTAATCAAAAGAAAAATTCCTCTTCTCTATAACTATAATCACAGTTTACATAACTAAAGTGAGATTTGTTAAAATACTCATTAATCCATAAGTAATCAGACCCTTCACCCTTGTCTTTTATTTGAATTTTTAGGGTTTTCTCAATATTTTTTTTAATTCATATTGTTTTTAATTGAAGCATCAATGTTTTTTTTTTGTTTGCTTTTGTATATTTTGTTTATTTACAATGTTCTAATTGAAGCATCAATGTAGGTTTATGCAACCAATTCCGTGATCTATGAAACCTCAATTGTCGATGGAAAGGTATTACAAAAGGAAGGTGACAGTTGATTTATCATCGCCATCAAAGCGAGGTGGTGGCAGTACAAATGTTAGAAACCAAGTTCGAAGGACATATTTGCAGAATGGGTTGTGCCAGCCTAGAAACCATAAATTTCCTAATTCACGGAAAGGTAGAAAGTTCAATCATTCTTGGTTCAAAGCTCATGAATATTGGCTAGAATACAGCATATCAAAAGATAGAGTATATTGTTTATGTTGTTACTTGTTTAAATCAAGTGGTGCTAATAACTTTGCTGATGAAGGATTTTGTACCTGGAGTAAGAAATCAAGACTGCAGATTCATTTAGGAGATATAAATAGTGCTCACAACGAAGCTCGGAAAGCATGTAAGATGAAAAAGTACATATTGACACAGCACTTGTTAAGCAAACAGATGAAACTAGAAGGCAATATAGAATTCGTTTGAGGTCTTCAATACAAATTGTCCGACTACTTCTAGGACAGGGTCTTGCATTTCGTGGGAATGACAAAGGTGATGATTCTGCAAATCGGGGTAATTTTCTTGAGATTTTAGCATGGCTTGGTAACATCAATGTAGAAGATTTGCGACCTTATATTATGGAAAATGCAGAAAATCTGAAATTGACCTCTCCTGATATTCAAAAAAACATTACAAGTGCTTTTTCATTTGAAATAATTTCTGCAATCATTCGAGATATTGGTGATTCATTCTTTTCAATTCTTGTTGATGAGTCTAAAGATATTTCTTCAAAGGAACAAATGGCTATTGTTTTACGGTACGTGAAAGAAGGACGTGTTATTGAGCGCTTTGTTTGGATTGAACATGTAGCTACTACCACTGCCCTCACACTCAAGAAAACAATTGCTAATTTATTTTCGAGGCATAATTTAAGTTTTTCCAAGTTGCGAGGACAAGGTTATGATGGGGCTACAACATGAAAGGCGAGTATAATGGTCTTAAGAAGCTTATTTTGGATGAAAATGAGTCTACATATTTTATTCATTGCTTTGCTCATCAATTACAGTTAGTTGTTGTAAATGTAGCGAAAAAAAATCTATAAATCAAGGATTTGTTTTCATTAGTTACTTGTGTGACTAATGTTGTTGACATTAGCGTTGATATTGCCGGTTGCTACTGCCAGTGTAGAAAGACTCTTTTCTGCTATGAAAATATTGAAGACTCGACTGCGTAATAGAATGGGTGATGAGTGGTTGAACGATTGCTTACTTGCATATGTTGAAAAAGTAATAATGGATAGCATCGTCGATGACATTATTATGAATCGTTTTCAGATCATGAAGCCACGCAAGGGGAGGATGTAGGTTGGTACTTGAGTATACAATGTGAAATGGAGGAGATGATATAACATTGATTAATTAGCATCAGGTTGGGTTTACACGAATGATTTATTTTCTCCATCTTTTGGGCATACTTATGGTTATGGATCTTTTGATTTTTGCAGTTGATGTATTTACAGATGTATATTGTCTATCAGACAAATCAACTATAATATCCTTTTTTGTTAATATATATATATAATACTTTTTGGAAAAGAATCAGAATTTCGAATGTTACGTCTAATTTATATTTTGCCTATTAGATTCATGTTGCGGTTGTTGGCATGAGTTCATCTATTTTGGCGAAAATGGTAAGCTTTAAATTTCTGTATATAAGTATATTAGTTGGAATGGGTTTGCTAGCTCGTTCAACAGTCATGCTTTTGAACTCCTTTTGTCTTTGTTGCAGGTATCTCAACCCTGGATCCAAAGGATAAAGTTCGCATATGCAAAGAATAGTCCAGTCCTGTAATTTGCTTTGCTGAGGAGGAAGTTGTGCTAAAAATTCTTTTGGAACTTGATATATATCTTGATGGTTGTATCCGAATACTAAATTGCAGTGGAACTTGCGTACGAAGGTAAAAAATTTCAACGACAATTTTGATTCAGTTAAGAAATATTTTTCTTGCGAATATTAGGAATTTTTTTCGACCCCACAACCTTTAAGTCCTGGCTCCGTCCCTGCAGGTCATCTCAATAACACAAGCAAAAGAAATATTCACCGGAAAGCAAAAAAAAAAAAAAAAAGAGACTGGGCATACATTTCATAACTCAAACATATAAATCAAAATCAAGTTGCTTGAGTGTTTTTATTTTCATGATATGTTAGCATGAGAGAACACTTTACCGACATTAATTTTAGACAGTTCTGGGCGATCAATCTGTAGTCCAGTATAGAGGATTACTTCCATTGATCTGTAGTGGGCATTACTCCAATTTTTAAAATTTTGGTCCATTTGCTCAGCATAATGAACAACTTATAATCTGGGGCTGACTGACTATTGTTGTGTTAGCTTAGTTTCATAGCGAAGTTTTTAGCTAGCTTTTTTTTTTTTTTTTTTTTTTTGCTGTGCAAATCAATTAGTGGTAGTGAGAGAACCATTCATAAACACTTGTATATATACGGTATAGATTTTGAACTATTCAGGTGTTAATGGATTCATTATGAGTTAAATTAGTAATTTTAAATCTGTGATTCCTTCGAAGATCCCTGTGATAAATTTGCCAAAATTCAATAAAACAAAGAAATCCTTCCAAGGAGCCGGTGTTACACAATGTCGCTCATGTCAAACTTCAATGAGATCGCGAGGAAAATGTGCCCCTAGCGAGTGTACATACTACTATGTAGACATTGTCTTGCATCGATAAGCTGGTTCTCAGCATCAAAGGGTGATGCTTCCTTACGGCCACAATTTTTTCTTCCTGGCGCTGTCAACGGAGGGTCAATTGCTGATTTAATTTTACAACTAAATTAGTAGATTTTTATCCAAATTTCCTTTGGAGCTAAACAAATGAATAGTCCCAAACTTCAACTGATGGTGAGATGCCTGGTGAACCCTTGTCGTGTCTCATTCATACTCGTACAAACCCATCTTTTAACGGTCAAGTAGGGAGGAGTACATACATTTCTACAGCAAACAATGGAGCTAAACGAATTTCTTTTGCATTGGACACACTGCATTACGCAGAATGGATAATAAATTCTCTGGTCTTGAATCTTGATAGTTGTGGCGGGAAGTATTCATTGCCTACTCAAACACTATGTACAAAGGGAAAACGTAAGTAGTATTTCAAAGTATTCTTAAATTTTAATTTTACTGGAAAAGAAAATCTCAATTTATAATAATTATTGATGCAAATTAGAATAACCTCTTGAAAATTAGCAGAGTAATGGTCGTTCAAACTAAAACCACTTATTCTCGTCCATGTGCAAACATGGTCATGAATATGTTTCATGATTTTCTTTTTCTTTTCTTTTCCATAAAACACACTTCCATTTAAAAACTTAAACCAAATGGTTACGGTTACAAGAGATTTCAGATTACAAATCTAAAAATGCAGAAGCACTTGAAATTATATTGGACCATTCAATTAAAAGATAATGTTTGATGACTTGTGGTATGTGAAACAACGATTTGTTGGGATGTGTTAAACACTCAAGCCGCCTATGCATGCCCCTAGCTTTTATTTCACTAATTATGCGGTTATAATTACTTCTTATGAGAGCCACTATCATTACGGTACCTTCACAGTTTACTCCAACATCTTAGAAGATTCATATAAATTAACTTTGTATCTTACCTTATTTTTCAATCGCACTTCAAAAATCCAATAGCTAGCTTATTAATCTTTTATAGCACTTGGTCACTCCATTTTCGTGGTAAATCAGTTAATACATTAGTCATTCCAAAAATGTTTTGCATTTGTATGGTACGAGGGACTTGCACCAATTAACACATGCAACATAGAAACAAACAAAAAATGTGATGACAGCAACAACCTAAGCTCACACAAGGTTGTTGTAACTACTGAAAATCCAGTAGGGCACCCAAGTAAGAAACGGGACAGTTCTAAGACATGATAAGAGTATGGGATAAGAAGTTCTTTTTTTGATTAACCACTCCAAGTAGTGAAAATACAAGGAAACCCTAATCTCACCCTCGAAGCAAAGCTCTGACCTACAAAAAATTCGACCCCCATACATTGCCCAAGGTCCCCTATTTATAGACCAATCAACCCAAATGGCGTACAGCTCATTTTACTTCGTCAGGTTCTCGTGGAGGTGCTTTATACTTCGCCCAGATCATTTTCCTTAAAGTTTTCCCCTTTCTTTCGCTGACAACCTTGGGTGTTTGTCGGGACAGCTGTCTTTTTTCTTGTTCCATAATTTACTGACTTCGCAAGTTATCTTTCTAACCAAGTAACCTTACTTCGCCCATATTTATTTCGTGATTGGTATCTTGTTGAGTACTTCAATTTGATTCGTTCGTGTTTTAGATTCCTTATGCGAGTTACTTCGTTTTAGGATGTCTCCTCTTCGTGTTTCGTGTTATTAATCAGTAGCGAGGTAATTCTGACATTTGATTTGACAAGTCACTGATCGAGATCTTTGAATGAGATCTTCAGTCCTATTTCGTGCCTTCTTGTGCATCCACGTGGTGAGCCTATTTTGTATACCTATATTTTTCCTTTTCTTATTATGTTCGAGCCATACGAGAACAGTTGGCTGCCACGTTCTCCACTCTCCGGTTTCCACGCGACCACGTTCTTTTGGTAATCGGTTATTACCGGTTGAGTTTCCTCGAACGTGTCGACAACTTGCTCTGCCTGTAACTTTCCACTTGATATAAATACCTCGTTCTAGCCCTACTTTGGATTTCTTCTTCCTTTTCTTTTCCGTGAACTCAAGCTAATTCTTCTTCTGCTCTTGTTTCTGCCCTTATCGTTACCCTTCTTTTCTCTCACTTTTCTCAATATTCCTTCATTGTTATGGCTCCAAAGAATTTTTCAATACCTACCACACTCAAAACCCTTGAGGAGTTCCAGGCCGATTTTCAAAAGATGGGTTTAACTTTAACCCCTGTCGTCAATTCTTCTGTAACTCCTCGTATTTCTGCAAATCAAGACATGAAGCTGAACTATAGATGGATTCAGTATGATACTTGGTCTGCAGACAAGATGATTGTCACTGCTGGTCAATTGAGAGCCGAGTTATCTTTTCCTCTCTACAACCCTTCTAACCTTATCTTCCTGGAGATTCTGTATAAGCTTCAGTTCGGGGTTTTCCAACTTTCTAGTAATGCAATTTTCATCTCTAATGAATTTTGGATTCATTCCGAGAGTCTCACTTCGCAAGTTTCTTCAGGAGTTGAGAAGTACGATTCCCGCGATTACAATGTGGATTCTTTCGTGGCTAACTATTCGGCTAGGTTTACAAGCAAGAGGAAGTACCAGGAGTGGGGCATCGAGCTCATTCGGAATGTCATTTCTTCTCCATCCAAAGCTCTTTTGTACCCGGATCCCTTCAATCTTGGGCGAAATGACCAACTTCGCCTCAGTTGCGATGATGACTGGACGATGTTTCCTCTGGTGGTTGGGGGCCCCTTCATTTGGGGGGTCGAAGAGAAAGGAGTTCCTCGTGAGGGTCCTCTTCCCCAACATTGTTATCTCGCTGGTTGCCATCCCTGGAAGCTTTGATGGTCCGTGCTAGCTGAGGTTTTATCACGTCTCTTAGGTCTCTCTTTTGTTTTGGGTTGTGTTGGTTCTCTTACCCCTTTTCCTCTTTTATTTAGTACGAGATGCATGCCGCTGGTCTTCTCAAAGATCGAAAGGAGAGGAATGTTACTGCTGAACCTTCTCCTCTTAAATAGGTAGCCTCCTCGCCCACTACTTTCTTTTCTGCGTGATAACCTTATATTCTAACACTTTATTCTTCGTAGGATAATACTCTCCTCGTTAAGCAACCCACTTCTGAGTTAGCTAAGGGACTAAAAAGGCGTGATCATCCTACTCCGCCTCCTCCTCATTCTCAGGTATTTTACTTCGTCCAAATTATCATCTTGTATACTTTGTCCCTTTCATCTATCGATTGTATTGAACTTGTTATTTCGCAGACTGATGACTTACACGCTCCTCCTTTTGGTGAGCCTAAGAGGCGGCGTAGAGTTTTGGACTTGGCGATCTTGACTGCGGTCAGGAGCTCTTTTGCTGCTCCAAGTCATCCTACTCCTCCCAAGCATCAATCTTCCTAGCCTCGTTCAACTACTTCTCCTAAAGTTGCTGATTCTCCCATTCCTCCTGCTTCGGCTGCGCATCCCGAGATATCCACGGCGAAACTCCCTTTTTGTGAAAAAGGGAAGCAATCGACTTCGTCTGTGATGTCTAACCCCATCTACGATCCAGATATGAAGTTCCTTCAAGATATCTATAATAAGGCTCATGAAGATCCCGCTACGAGGTCTCGTGCGCTTGAATATTTGGTGACTTTCAGTGTTGACGACTTTCTTTCTCAAGATTCCTCCGTATTATTTAATGCTTCTATGAATTTGACTCTCCAACAGCATTCTGTTTTAATGAATTTGGTGAACCCTGCATACCCTTTCAATTACATCTTTATTGTACTTCGTGGTTTATTCCTAAGTTCTTCTTTGTCGGTTCGCAGGAAGCCAACTGTCATATGGCCATCTTAGTGGAGGCTAGATTGGTTCGAGAGAAGATGAAGAAGGTTGATGCTCATATCAAAGCCTTGACGAAGGAGCTCAAAGAGGAGAAGGAGTATTCCAGCAAACAAGAGAAGAAGATAGAGAAGCTTCAGAGTAAGTTCCCTCCCCTTGTAAATCCATTCCTTGCCTTTGCTTTTATTTCTGTTATTTTCTTATTTTGTATTTCGTCAAGCTCGATGCATGCAACGCCAACTGGATGCTTCCGAAGCGTCCGACTCGCTGGAAGATATTCATCTTGAAAATCTGAACCTTGTGACTCAGAATGATTGCTATGTGTCCGAGAACCAAATTTTGAATGATAAGGTCGAGACCCTTTTTTCACCAGTAGACCGTATGTTTATCTATTGTTCTCGTAACGAGGAGCTGAATCTTCATCTTCATGACGAGAATGAGTACCTTAAGTTAGAACTTCAGCGGGTTAACAATTCCCTTACTACTTCGAGGAATCTTTTTTCGGCATTAGATGCCTATAAGAGGCTGAAGGAAGATAACGAACGCGTGATCAGTAGAAAAAATCAGGTTGTGGTTGATCTTCGTAAATCTCGCAACAAAGAAGCTAGTTTAAATGAGTATATTGATTATCTGAAGAAAAAGGTGGAATTTCTTCAGGCTCAGCTGGATAACTCCTCACGCTCGAAGTCTGTCAAATCTTCCTCCCAAGTCAAATCTGCAGATCTTCGCAAGAAAAAACGTGCTCTTGTCATTCAACCTAGCAAAGAAACTTCGAATTCGGGTCATGGTAAAGGTTGGGACAATGTGTATCATGAGCTATGCATTCAACTCCAAGAGTCGGATCTAGCAATCTCCATGATGGATCATTTGTATACCAATATCCAAGAGACTTTGAACACCACTTTTGATGGTGGTTTTTAAACAAAGGGTAAACTCGTAAAACCCTAAAATAACTTAATGTCACCAGTGACACATTTATTAGGACATTTAAGGCATGTAGTCAGTATTTCATAGGGGGTATTTTTTCAAATTAGGGTTACAACGAACAAAACCCTAATTCACCTCCATGCCAATGGCAAATCATGCCAAGCCACATTTAGCCCGAGTCAGCTGCGCCATGCCAAAATGGCGCCCGCGCCTAGGCTTACAAACCATGCAACCTAGGCCAAGTCGGTCACGCATGCCATTGGAACATGCCAACATGCTCGCTGGTAGCTTTTCCTACCAAGGCCACGGCCCTAACGGCCACGCATGCCATTGGCACATGCCAACATGCTCGCAGGTGGCTTTTCCTACCAAGGCCATGGCCCTAACGTCCACTCATGCCATTGACACATGCCAACATGCTCCCTGGTGGCTTTTCCTACCAAGGCCACGGCCCTAACGGCCACGCATGCCATTGGCACATGCCAACATGCTCATTGGTAGCTTTTCCTACCAAGGCCACGGCCCTAACGGCCACGCATGCCATTTGCACATGCCAACATGCTCGTTGGTGGCTTTTCCTACCAAGGCCACGGCCCTAACGGCCACGCATGCCATTGGCACATGCCAACATGCTCGCTGGTAGCTTTTCCTACCAAGGTCACGACCCTAACGGCCACGCATGCCATTGGCACATGCCAACATGCTCGCTGGTGGCTTTTTCCTACCAAGGCCACGGCCCTAATGGCCACGCATGCCATTGGCACATGCCAACATGATCACTGGTAGCTTTTCCTACCACGGCCCTAACGGCCACGCATGCCATTGGCATATGCCAACATGCTCGCTGGTAGCTTTTTCTACCAAGGCCATGGCCCTAACGGCCACGCATGCCATTGGCACATGCCAACATGCTCGCTGGTAGCTTTTCCTACCAAGGCCACGGCCCTAACGGCCACGCATTCCATTGGCACATACCAACATGCTCGCTGGTAGCTTTTCCTTGCATGTTCAAAGACCCTAACGGCCACGCATGCCATTGGCACATGCCAACATACTCGCTGGTAGCTTTTCCTACCAAGGCCACGGCCCTAACGGCCACGCATGCCATTGGCACATGCCAACATGCTCGCTGGTAGCCTTCATCACCTAGTCGTGGCCCTAATGCGCGTTGGTAGCCTAACTTGCAAGCCGTGCAACCTAGGCCAATTCGACCGAACGCGCCACTGGCACATGCCAAAACCCACGCTGGTAGCCTAATTTGCAAACCATGCAACCTACCACCAAGGCATTCCGCACATGCCATTGGCACATGCCACACACGCCACTAGCAGCTCTGGCATTGCCACTTACACTCAACGTACAACCTACCACCAAGGCATTCCGCACATGCCATTGGCACATGCCACACACGCCACTAGCAGCTCTGGCATTGCCACTCACACTCAATGTACAACCTACCACCAAGGCATTCCGCACATGCCATCGGCACATGCCACACACGCCACTAGCAGCTCTGGCATTGCCACTCACACTCAACGTACAACCTACCACCAAGGCATTCCGCACATGCCATTGGCACATGCCACACACGCCACTAGCAGCTCTGGCATTGCCACTCACACTCAACGTACAACCTACCACCAAGGCATTCCGCACATGCCATTGGCACATGCCACGCACGCCACTACCAGCTCTGGCATTGCCACTTGCACTCAAGGTGCAACCAACACTCGAGATATCAACACAAACTGGGGGATGCTTTCCAGGGTTTTGGTTTGGCGGTCACTGACTTGCGGCGTACACTACGCTCACATTAAGAAAGCGTGAAAAGGAATAAAGCGGTCAAATAAATGAGGAAATAATGGTGAAAACGTTTTCACCCATAAACACCTTGCGGTTACCACCTCCTCCCATTATTTCACCCTTTACTCTCTTCCTTCATGAGGCCAGGGTACGTTTCAATATCGACTTGTATAAATAGGTCTTACCTATTTCCACCAGACAACAAGTCTCGGTCAGGAGAAAAATACTACACTCTCAGAAAATGCAACTTTGCAAGATCTCCAAAAAGCTTTCATTTCTTGCAAGCTTCCGAAGCTTTCACTTTCTGATACAAGTCGAGACACTACTCTCCCATAATTATTCTAGTCTCAACACCTTTCTTTGCTTCCCTCCCCAAATCAACCCTTCTCCTCCAATTTGTGACCGAAGCAAGTCTGGAACGGCCATTTCTTGGTTTAGGCCGGACTTGTACAGATTGATCTCTCGAATCTATAAAGTGCTCACCTGCAGCACATTTTTTTAGGGTTTAAACCAGTTTCTCACTCACCTACCGAATTTACCGAAATCGGCAGAAACGAATTTTACCCATAAACAATTGGCGACCACAGCGGGAGGATTGATCTATCGGCTACAATGTCAGACTGTCGATCTCATTCTTCGACCCAAAAGTCAAGATGGTAGGGAAAAGCGACTCAATCTGACTCAACTGCCAGACAACCCGGTTACCAGTTGTAAAAGCTACACCTAAAAAACTGGGGACTCGTTGAAGATGCTACCAGCGATTGGGGACTTGCGACTCAATCTGATTCAATTGCCAGACAACCCGGTTACCAGTTGTTAAAACTACACCAGAAAGCTGGGGACTCGCTGAAGATGCTACCAGCGATTGGGGACTTGCTGGCGATGCTACCAGCAAAGCCGCCTTTTACACGGAGAGGGGCGTGTTCACAAATACCTATGAAGTGAGTAAATTTAGATTGCGCAAGATATACGATATTTTTTTAGGTTCTTAGTAAAACCGTCATACTACTGAGTCTTGTGCCTATTGCTAGCATACACTTTCATAAAAGCAATATTCCTTTCCCAAAACGTAATCAGAGTCATATTATCAAAACCATTCATCCCAGAAATAATCCAGTATCCTCAAAAGCTACTAGCTGTCTATCAAAACTGGTCAAACTTTGAACCAAACATCCGGTTTGTCTTTCAAAAAAAAAAAAAGAGAAAAGAACCTAAATGAAAGTTTAACAGAGAAACAGTCAAGGAAAATCATCCAACAGAAGTCTGCTCTTCTTGGAGAAAGTCAACTTTGCATCTTCAAGAGCCGCTCTCTTCATAGTCAACATCTTGGAAATCTTTTCGAGTTCCACCTCCTGTCGTGCAATCTCCTCGGCGGAAAGGCTTTCGATTGTTGCATCTTTCAAATTTTGGATCTCAGCAAGGCCTTCGACAAACCACGAAGTTTTGAACTCCTTTTCTACGCACATGTCGCGATGGTGCTCCCAGTCGGCAATAACGTCTTCGAAAACGGTGTGACCAGTCACCTCACGCATATCCTCGATGGAAGATAAAGCCTCTTCCACACGCTTAACCAGCGCAAATCGACTAGTGACTTTCTTGGTTGTGGCCATATGTCCGTACTTCTTCCAGTTACAGGTGTCTGGCGCCTCATGCTTAGCCAGGCACGCTGAAGCCGCCAACCAGCACATGACCTGGATAAGGAACCAAGTATGGGGGATCAAAAATGGCGCCTGCACCTGGCCTCACGACTCGCAGAGGGTCTTCTTCCATGTCTACGGCAGCAACCATCAGAGAATTATCCACCGTTTGAACCACATCTGTGCCCGGCAATTGGCTAACACCCATCTCCAAGTCACCGGCGGTGGTCACCAAAGGCAAGTTTTCGTGTGGCTCTACCCCAGAATCATCCTCCGAACCGGATTCCTCCCTGCGAACCCGAGTTAGACATTTTTCAAAAGAAGAAACAAAGAAGAAAGAAAAGAAGCGCGAAACTCACCGAACCACTTCCGGAAAAAAAAACCGTCTTTGCCAGGAGGAATCACTCTCACTTGTCGAACTTTCTTCTTTCTCTGACTCATCATCGCTATGAGAGGGCTCAGTGCTGCTGGAATTCTTTGAAGAAATTGTTGTCTCCTGGCAACGTGCAAGGGCAGCGAAAGCATTGACACTACCGAAGCCCTAGAGGAAACAAGACACATGTTTTCAGCAAAAATTCACGTGTTTTGAGACAAACCAATGAAGAGGCGACACATACCTGGTTATTGGAAGAACTGAAAGACACGAGAGCTGCGGGAGGATTTTTTGAAACCGTCCGAAACCCGCCAGCACGATTCTTCGTTCTCCGTTCCTTGGCCTGGGGACTTTCCAAGTTGCTAGACAACTTTCGCTTGAGATCTCTCAACATTGGATACTTCTTCAAAACTGCTGGGGAAGGTTTACAACGAACATTCTCCACCACGTTATTCACAAAATCTTGGATCATAATAAACTCGTCGCACCAGAACTCATTATAGCCGAAGGTCGTCGAAGTTACCCTTCCCGTTTGAAAGAAGGGAAGGAGGATACCCGGATCAAGGGCACTGGCATTAAGGGCGGCACGCAATGAATCCTTAGGGATCACCGGCTGGTAAGCAAGAGGCACCCCTTGATCGAAACCCATGTGAAGAGTAGCACGGTCGATATTGTAGGCAGCTATCTGGAAAGACCCCATGAAGAAAGACGGCATATAACCGGACATGCAGCTTTGAATAAACAAGTTTTCACCAACGCTCAAATCGCCATCAGAAGACAAAGACATGATCGGAGCAGAAGCAAAGGTGTCAATTTGAGTCACCGACCTATGGACCGGCTCCCATGGGCGCGATTTCATACGACTTGTCAAGAAGACTAACCAAGCTCATGCCAACCTTTGGACGCCCTGTTCACCCATCTAAGAATTCGGGAACCCCCAACTCGCGGGAATCGAAGGCATCGGTTTCGGAGCATACTTCTCAAAGTGCTCCCATAGCCAGATTTGCAGAAAAGCAACGTGCACATATGAATTCACTTTCATGAAACCATTGAAACTCGCATGTTCGCAACTAGGTGATCCAGATGCACATACAGGGAACCGAGGAATAGCTTGCCAATGGGAAGAACTTCACCTTTTTCTAACTTCACAGCAATCGCTAGAAACTCTGGTCTTATTTCCTTCTTGCCAGAACCGTCATCAAAAATGTCTCTAGAAAACCAGAGAGCCAAAAATGCTGCAACGTGAAGATCAATGCTTTTCTGTTCAGGTTCCAGCTCGTCCGGAAACCATTGAGACATCCACCAGCTATAAAAGCACCTTTCGTCCTCTTTCCGGACAGAATCCTTCGACTTCACAATGGAGTCTTTTCGAGCGTAATCTCCCAACTTAGCGGCAAGGTCATCCCGCATCTTCACCTCACTTTCAGATAATTGGATTTTAAGATTCCCAGTTACCGGAAGATTCATCAAGAGAGCCACACTCTCTAAGGAGAAAGTTATCTCACCCCATCTACATATGATTTTATGGGTGTCCGAACACCATCTGGAGATGAAAGCAACCGAGCCCGGGATATCCTTCCTAATCTGGAGGTTTATTGAAGCTCTGACAGCATCAATAATCTGCGCTCGAGTCAGGTTGGTATTTACGTGCTCCTTACTCACCAAGAACTCAACCCATCTATCAAAAGAACGCAATGGGCTTTGACACATCCTGAAATCAATGTTGGAAGAGGAATATACCCCCTTTTGAAGACAGAACCGTATGGTGTTCTCTGGGCGAACCGAACGTGTCTTCCTACCAAGGCCACGGCCCTAACGGCCACGCATGCCATTGGAACATGCCAACATGCTCGCTGGTAGCTTTTCCTAGCATGTTCAAAGACCATAACGGCCACGCATGCCATTGGCACATACCAACATGCTCGCTGGTAGCTTTTCCTACCAAGGCCACGGCCCTAACGGCCATGCATGACATTGGCACATGCCAACACGCTCGCTGGTAGCCTTCATCACCTAGCCGTGGCCCTAATGCGCGCTGGTAACCTAACTTGCAAGCCGTGCAACCTAGGTCCCGTACGCGCCACTGGCACATGCCAAAACCCACGCTGGTAGCCTAATTTGCAAACCATGCAACCTACCACCAAGGCATTCCGCACATGCCATACACGCCACTAGCAGCTCTGGCATTGCCACTTACACTCAACGTACAACCTACCACCAAGGCATTCCGCACATGCCATTGGCACATTCCACACACGCCACTAGCAGCTCTGGCATTGCCACTCACACTCAACGTACAACCTACCACCAAGGCATTCCGCACATGCCATCGGCACATGCCACACACGCCACTAGCAGCTCTGGCATTGCCACTCACACTCAACGTACAACCTACCACCAAGGCATTCCGCACATGCCATTGGCACATGCCACACACGCCACTAGCAGCTCTGGCATTGCCACTCACACTCAACGTACAACCTACCACCAAGGCATTCCGCACATGCCATTGGCACATGCCACGCACGCCACTACCAGCTCTGGCATTGCCACTTGCACTCAAGGTGAAACCAACACTCGAGATATCAACACAAACTGGGGGATGCTTTCCAGGGTTTTGGTTTGGCGGTCACAGCTTGCGGCGTACACTACGCTCACATTAAGAAAGCGTGAAAAGGAATAAAGCGGTCAAATAAATAAGAAAATAATGGTGAAAACGTTTTCACCCATAAACACCTTGCGGTTACCACCTCCTCCCATTATTTCACCCTTTACTCTCTTCCTTCATGAGGCTAGCGTACGTTTCAATCTCGACTTGTACAAATAGGTCTTACCTATTTCCACCAGACAACAAGTCTCGGTCAGGAGAAAAAAATACTATACTCTCAGAAAAGGCAACTTTGCAAGCTCTCCAAAAAGCTTTCATCTCTTGCAAGCTTCCGAAGCTTTCACTTTCTGATACAAGTCGAGACACTACTCTCCTAGAATTATTCTGGTCTCAACACCTTTCTTTGCTTCCCTCCCCACTTTGTGACCGAAGCAAGTCTGGAACGGCCATTTCTTGGTTTAGGGTTTGGACTTGTACTGGATTGATCTCTCGAATCTATAAAGTGCTCGGGTGCAAAGCACATTTGTTTAGGGTTTGAACCAGTTTCTCACTCACCTACCGAATTTACCGAAATCGGCAGAAACAATTTTTACCCATAAACAACCACTATCTTACATATGGAAGGTAGCTTTAGGTGTAATGCAAGATACTATTGGTTATGTCAGATTTCAAGTTTCTAATAAAATCTTGTTTTGTTTTTCCAGAGTCCGAGGAACGTTACAAGAACCAAGTCCTTCACCTTTCCCACGAAAGGGATGAGTATTGCAGAGAGGTTTCCCGCCTCAAAGATGAGGTTAAGGATTTGAATGCTGATATCGACGAGATGATAGTAGATTCTGTGAAAGTAGCGAAGTTAGCTCGCAAGAATACCCAGAACTACCTGGTCTCTCTCTTCGACAATTTCTGCGACGAGTATGGCATTCCTCATCCTACTTTTCCTCTGGAGGTGTTCTCTGATGACGAGAAACCAAAGGACGATAAAATCATCTCGGGTGAAGAAGAGAGGCTCACTGAAGGTGACGAGGAGAGAAAGATCGATTAGACAAAGGTTGAGGAGGAAGAGTCCAAGGGTTTCTCTACTTCCACAAGTTTTCCAGGGCAACCTTCGAGTCTTGATGCATATACTGGTGCTGGTCTTGGTGGGGCTGGTGATGAAATCCCTAAGACAACAGTTATTGATGGCGTTCCTCTTCAGCAAAAATCTTAGTTTTTCCTCTTCCACATTTTAGTCTCATTCTTAACTATTTTGGAAACAATTTCTCTTTCTAGGCGCTCCCAAGCTTGGTGGCAAAACACCTTGACTCCTTTGATTGTTTTTTGAGTAATATTTTGGTTGATTTTCATGTCAATATTATGATTTTCCGTTTCTTCATATTATGATTTTCCATTTCGCAATATTATGATTTTCCATTTCATCAAGTATATACTTGCCGAGGGAATACTCAAAAGAATAACAAAATTTAAAGTATATACTTGCCTCTTATTCTTTTGTGTATTTCCGAGGTATGAGACTAAAGGTTAATATCTCGCAATTTCGACTTCGCACGAGCTTTGAACCTTGCTACTTGCCTCACCGCGTGTTCTTATTTTGAGTCTCACCTATGCCTCTCGTGTTGTCCTTGCCTTTTGTTGCTTAACCTTTCTCCATTTCCTTATTTTGCCTGTCGTTATCTTTTCTACATGCTTCATGATAATTTTATTTTATGTATTGTTCTAATGTTGCTCATTCATGTGTTGCTTTTCGAGGTCTTATCGTGCCTCCTAATTAAGGTCTTATTGCGCCCCATCCTTTTTGAAGGATCTTAATTCGATGAAGTATCATGCGCTTTTTATTCTTTCAAATAATAATCCATCAGCCTCGTCTTAACATTTTCTTTGAACCCCATCTCGCGACAATGCGACAGGCCTAGCCATTCCCTTCAATGTTAGTCCCATGACATTGCCGTCTTTTTTGGTCACACAACTCCCAAATCTGGAGGGTGCCATCCCTTTATATTCCCCCTGATTGCCCCTTCAAGGAGGTTAACCCTAACATGCATGTTGGTCTCCTCCCATCCAGTTATTGCGACATTCAGTTATTTTCGTGACTTCTTATTCCTTTCGCCGATATGGCTTGAGGTTACGAAGTCACAAGTGAGGTTTCTTTGGGATCGAGTGCATTGTAGCCAAGACTTGCCATACGGTCATGGCCGGTAACGCTCCAGACGTCCTAGGCACCCGAAGCTCAACCGAATACGTTGGCGCCTTGGTCATACTCTACACTCCTTACCGAAGGCCATCATAAAAGGGACCCTCGGCGGATAGGTGTTATCATTTCCTCTAGCTTATTTCTCTGAGAGTTGTTCAAGACATGCGTTAGGTCCTGCCTCTTGCATTTTCATGCGAACTAGGGTGCATGCCATGGATTCTCAGCCTTCCTAGGCGAAAGGTTTAAGTTTCCCTAGAAACTATTTATTTCGTGGGTTTTATCTGCCTCCTAATGCGATGTCTTACCTTGCGTTGTGGTTTGTTTTGTTTTAAATTCCTTATAAATATGTAAATCCATATCTTTGAATTCGTTCATCAAACTTCAAAATATCATTGTTATATTTTTTGAATCTGATACATTGCCAAATGATAAGTTCACAAGTACATTTTATCATCTGTATGATTCTTCTTTGGCATCAGCGTTCTTCTTCTAGGCGGATGTGCTCAGACTGGTACCTTTTCAACTCCTTCATCTTTACCTCGTTCTTGATCTTGAACAATGTCTAAAATAGGGGGTGTCTGGCTGACAGCGCATAGATGAACAATCGTACTAAATCTTCTTCTGATAGCCTTCCTTTTAGTTCTCTGCAAATCACATCCCATCTTTCCACAATACTTCGCAAGCTTTCATTTTCCCTTTGTTTCAACGAGAATAGTGTCGCTATTTTTGGTTTGCATGGCTCGCTTCTTGCACATTTATTTGTTATTTCTGGCTGCTCCCGCATTCCAGATTTTCTTCCTGCCGCTGGGTTGGGTCTTGTTGTCCCTTTTCTTACAGTTGCCATCATTTGCTGCATTCGATATTCCTTGTCTCTGAACTCCCTCCTGCCACTTTCTATGGCTTTCTTTAAATCTTCTTGCTCATTTCGTTCCCCTCGCCCCTTTATTTCTCGCCAGTATTCATGATGCCCTTCAATTGTCAATTTCCTTCCAGATGCATTCTCTCCTCTTTGAGTGTTGTGCTCCGCTTGTTTTCTTTTTAAGTGATTGTTCTTGACCAAAAGTTTTTTGTTTTGCCTTTCTAGCCTTATTCGTTCTCTTACCAATTCTTCCTTCCTTCTCCTTTTGTAGATGTAGAAAATCCTACCTCCACATCCAAAGGTAACTAAACACATACACAAGGAAGCAAAACAAACAAGAGAAGCAATAGAACAAGAGATGTACGTGGTTCGGCATGATTACCTACGTCCACGGGGTTAAAGGAGGATGTTATTGCTCGATTCAAGGTTACAAGGTGGATGTCTCTCTTTCTCAATGCTATGAGTATGCTCTCTTTCCTCACTTTTTCACTTGAGTTTTCCTCTCTACATGGTCTCTATTTATAGTTACAAGTGATGATACATCGCACTACGATGTTATGCACGGCGTAGCTTCCTCGATGTTCCTCTCGGGTGATCAGTCGATGACTTAACCGATGTTCTCATTTGTTCGGGTCGGAACGTCAAGCCGAGTGATGCCTTCTTCTGCCATCTCATCACCCGATGTCGCCCATTTGGTGGGGACGATCGATGTCGCCCTTAGGATCCTTGGCCGAGTCTTCTTTGTCCGAGCTCTTCTTATCTCCTCACCAACTCGCGGCGCATTTATTGCCCAGGTGCCGATGTCCATCGCATCACGCCTTTTCCCCTTTTTCGTCGACTTTTCGCTCCTCTTTTTCGCGCCCCAGATTCGGAGAGGCGATCCAGGTACTCTAGATGCATGTTTGCTCGTACGCCATGGCTTAGGATCGTTCCACCTGTCCCTGTGGATTATTTACACTTACATTTATGCCCCTTCTTTCACTCGTGTAGTCAACACGTGGGGAAGAATAACCGCCTCGTCTTCCCACGTCCTCGGTCATGCCGGTTTTCACGCATGTTGTTCCCCACTCGCTTCAGTTACTTCAACCGGTTCACCTTCTCTGCCGGTTACCACGGGAGGGGTTTATAAATCCAGCGCTTAAACCCAGTTTCCTACTTATTTCCTTCTCTGCAACTTCATTCCCCTTTTTTTTTTCATCTTCTCTGCATCTTCATTCTCTTTTTTCCATCTTCTCTGCATCTTCATCTTTCCTCCATTCTCTTTTTGCTGCTGCTGGCTAATTCCTCAACAAACTTCTTCCCTTCCTTCTCCGTTATCCGTCGTCTTCTCCGTCTCCGTTGCCGCTGCAATCTCCGGTTCCGGTCGTGTTTTCGCTTCTTCTGCCGTATTTCTTATCAGTTTGCATGGCATCTTCAACTCCTCAAATGACAGAAAGAAGGTGTGTGAGTTATGTGTTTTCCGACGACGATGGCGTATCGCTTGATTCTCTGTTCGTCGAGAGAGCCCTTCCAAGTATGATTATCGTGCTCTAGATTCTATCTTTCTGATAACCCGTCTTCGTTTTCTTGTAGGGTCGACAAGAGGACTGCTAAGGACTTAACTGAGGCGAGCAATATGTTCAACAGCTGAAAGATGAGTTCGGTCTCCACGGGTATGATGTCAGGCTCTTGTCAGGCCAGAGGGGCGTTCTGAGGAAGGAGGATGTTTTGAGATTTCCCCATTCGGCTGAGGCGACCGTAGTCACCAGGGGTCAGCTAGAGCTCGGGCTGTGTTTCCCTTTATACGATCCTAATCGCCCGTTCCTATACGAGGACCTCTCTAAGATCCGTCCGTGCCGTGCCTTGGCCAATGGAATGGTAACACTTTCCGTATCGTCCGAGTGGGAGAAGCGTAGTCGAGGCGAGTGCGCTCCTACTACTTGGTCTACCTTCGATCCTTCTCAAGCGGGTGACTATACTCCTGCCGGCCTTCGCCGACAATTATCGGAGGCGGGACCACTACTAATGGCGATCTCTCCGGGTTTCTTGCCAGCCCTCACCGTCATAAGACTCTTCCCGAGGGAGTCGGGAGACTTCTTTTGGATGAGGACCCGAGAGGAAAGAGTTCCAACAAGCACGCCCGTCATACCAATGATACGGCTTGGGACCGGGTTCCGCCGGGCCATTTCCGGCCCTCTTTTGAGTGGCAAGCTCCCTCCTCCGGCCGAATTTTATCCTTTCCGGGTAGTCAACGTTGATCGGGTCAGGTGCATTTCTTTGTTTCTCTAGTTTGGTTGATCGGCTCAGGAGACTTACGGGGTAGTATTTTGTTTTGGTGGTGTTTTTCAGACTAAGTCCCAGGGTACTCCTTCTGAGGTTTTCGTTCATCGGAAGAGGGATAGGATTGCCGGAGCCGATGAGGATACAGGGAAGGTAACAAATATACTTATTGTTTTTTATTTAACGTACATGTACGTGCCCCTATTTGTTGCCTTGCATGGATCGGACGTCGGGCGATACGCGAAGTTCAAGGTTGACAAGGCCGCTAGTACCTCGGCGAAGGATGGTGAGGATCCAGATGATCGACTACCTTTGTCACATTTCTGGGGAGGTCGCCTCTTAAATCGTCCGATGATTATTCATCCGCCTTTATAGGTGGGAAGTCTAAGGGTAGGGGTAAAGAACCTAAGGAGGATGTGCCCGCCCGGAGAAGGATGTGCCCCAGGAAGTGGTGGTGAAGGGATTGTGCTTGCCCGGCACTGTGTATGTTGTGTCTGATGGTGATGATGAAGAAGATCTTTTTGACGATGAGGACGATGCTCTTGGTAAGGAGGGGGAGTTGGGTCAGGCGGGGAAATCGGGTGGTGGTGGGGGCGATTTGATTGACCGTGATGTGGAGAATGTCGCTGTCGGTGGTCAACCGCTGAGGACTTTCCCTACCGTGGTTCCTAATACCAGTAACAGTACCTCCTTCACTATCTCAGGCCCTATGTGCAACTCGCTTGGGGCGCTCATCTCTCCCGATTTCGCCTCTTTGTCAGATGAAGAGAAGGTCAATCTTTGTCTCGTTGTATGAGGCGGCTTGAAAAGTACCTTCGACCTCTTGGTGAGTTGAACTGTTCGGGTGTTGCGTTTTTGTACTTGTTTAGGGCTGATTATATTGGTATTGTTTTTAGGATGTCAATCGCTCGCTATTGAGTGCTGCCATCCAACGCCGGGAGGCCATCGAGAGGGAGAATCTTCGTCTCTTGCTGCAGCAGGAGCGTGAACGGTCTCGAGGGTCTGGAGAAGGAGTTGGCCAAAACCCAAGGTATGCGTTTTTCTTTTCGCAACTAGTTGTGATTGATCTTGTAGTGCCAATATCCTAAGTTTAGTACTCCCTGCTTAGCCGAATCTTCTATTGCGGAGGCCGACGCCGCCATAAGGTGTCGTCTGTTGAAGAGGGAAGCGAACATAGAACGAGATCATGTCTCGAACTTACAACAAGAGAATAGTCAATAAGGATGCTAAAATTGATCGTCTAGAAACCGATATTGAAGATCTTCAATCCAAACTTTATCGGTGCACGAGACGTTTGAGTATGTACCAGGAAATAGATAATTTGAGGGCGGACTTAGCTCACTTCCAAGGTATAGCGGCGAGAAAACATTATTAGCCGACAACCTAGAAGATCAATGTGGTCGACTAAGACTTCGAGTTCGGGATCTCGCATGCGGATCGCCTCCGGATCTTGGGGAGAGGGACGCTACCGAGAAGCGTTCGAGAGGCTCTTGAGAAGCTTAAGGAGTTCGTAAAGGTTTCGATGAGTTGGATTGGGTGCGTGCTCAATTGTCGGGTTTGCAGCTGCCCACTCTCGTCAGAGGGAGGAATGGAGTGATCACAAGAAGTATTGCCCCACTAATGAGTTCAATGAACAGCGATACCTAGAACTTTCTACGAAGGTGTCTGCCCTCGAGTGTAGCCTAGCTGAGTCCGAGGAGTCGATTAGAATAATTGCCCCTTTGTTAGAAGGTGGTATGCCTTGTGTCGTGCTTTTCATGTTGTTATCTTGTTCTTTGTTGTTGTGATCGACCGTTCTTGTTGTCTTGGCAGCCGAGCAGAGGAAAGTGGCCTCATTGGAGGAGGAGAACATTCGTTTGAAGGGGAAGGAGGCTCATCTCGCTCGATCGAGTGGCCACCTTTGAAGCGGCGTCGGAGCGGCTAGCGCGGGATCTGGATCTTGCGCCGAGAAAGCGAAGTTGATGAGGAGCTCGTCTTGCGAGTTAAAGCCGGGTGTGAAGGCGATTGCTTGATAAGAAGCGAGCCGATCTTTGCCGCCAAGAAGGCCGTCCCGGGTTCTACTTCCTCCAAAGAGTGATCATGTCTTTTGTAGCGCTGCGTCGCTGTCTTGCCCTTTTCCTCGGGTTGTAATTCGTTTGAACACTTTGTTAACTTCTTGCATAACTTGTTATGGGGTGCTGCGTCGCCGGTTTATTTGCTCTTCTTGCTACTGATGATGTTACACTACTGACGTCATTATTCTTATTTATGTTGGGTTGCCCGTATGTGGCTTTTCTATCGTAGCCTCGTTATTGTCCTTTCTTATACCTGCATGGATAGACAGGTTAGTCACAAATGCCGTTTCATCGAACACACTCAACAAGGAGGGTCATCGGGCCCGATGCCATGTCCCGATCGAGGCATCTCATCACCGTCTTTCGAGATCTGGTGGAAGGAGAGTTGGTCTTGCCTAGTTTCTATGGGATCGATACCCCAAGAAGTTATCGATTAATCTTCTTGGGCAAGTGATTCGGCCACTTGCGAGGAGAGCAATGTTGTCTGCTCGACTGTCGAGTACTCATGCCTCGACAATCGGCCGCTGGTTTCCAACCGCCAGGGCCCCTGAACTACCTCAGCACTTGCACAATGCCATCGCCCGAGTTCGAATAGTCCGTGTTAGTGTAAGTCGCCCCGACTTGCACAATGCCATCGCCCCGGTTCGAAACGACCATTCAGACGCACTTGTCATATTTCCAACCCCACGCTTTTCACGGAAATAAGTGACAAGATATCTTACCGATCTCACGGATGGTAGATCTTTAGTCGTGTCGCGTTCCACTGGTCGTGGCTCGGGTTTTCCGTCCGGCCAAAGTATCTTGTATGCCCCTTCTCCGGCTTTCTCAACTATCGTGTAGGGTCCTCCCGCCGTGGCGCCGGTTACCGCCCTTCTTGTCACGCTCATAGCTAGGTAAGAGCTTTAGTACCAGCTGCCCAGGGTTGGAATTCTCTTGGTCGGACCGTTTGTTGTATTCCCGTTGGATTCTTCGTTGGTAATTTTCCATCTTTTGTAGGGCCATCTCTCTCGTTTCTTCCAAATCGTCCAGTTTAGCCAAGATAAGGTCCGTAGGATGTTTCGCCTCCACGCTTCGGTCCTTGTGGTAGGTATCATCGCCTCCAGTAGGTAGGATGGCTTCGGTCCGTATGTTAGCATGAAGGGTGACAGTCCCGTTGCTTCCCTGTGAGTTGTCCTATATGCCCACAAGACATTGTAGAGCTCTTCACACCATTCCCCATATTCCCCAATCGAGTTTCTTCTTCATGTTATCGGCGATGGTCTTGTTTGTGATCTCGGCCTGTCCAGTTGCTTTTGGGGTATAGGGCGTGGACTTGCTCTTTCGGATGTTGTACGTGTTGAATAGTAGGTCGATGTTTTTGCCTTGCAATTGTTTCCCGTTGTCGAGACGATTGCATGGGACCCCAAAGCGGCATATGATGTGTTCCCGGATGAACCGAAAAACATCCTTATCCCGTATGTGCCTTAGCGGAGCGACCTCAACCCACTTGGTGAAATAATTCCGGCCACAATTAAATACTTCCTTTGTCCCGATCCGACGTGTAGTGGTCCCACGATGTCGACTCCCATTTAGCAAAGGGGCCGGGTGATGACGGAGTTTAATGTTACCGCGCAGCGTGTATCTTCTTCCCCGAATTTCTGGCACTCGCCGTAAACGGTGGCCATATGCTTCAGCGGCCTCGTTCATGTACGGCTGAAGTATCCCATGGTTTTAGCTCGTGCCGCTAGGCATGGCCCGAGCTATGGTTTCCGCTGACCCCGTAGTGGAATTCGTTAAGGATCATCCGCCCTCCTCCTTACTTAGGCATTTTAGCAATGGTCCTGTGTATGACTTTCGGTATAGGGTGCCATCCCTAAGTTCGTACGCGCGGCTTTGCTCTTGATCTTGTTGATCTCAGCCTTCCTTGGGCAACTTTCCCGCTTCGAGGTATTCATGAATCAGCTTTCTCCAATCATCGGCCCGATGATCGATCGGTAGTGGTTGCCGCGACTTGTGCTTGTCGATATCCACGTTCGAGTATCAAGGCATTAGGATCCTCATGATTCTAATACCCTCAATGCTTGCGTCAGTCAACATGGAAGCAATATATGCCAGGGCATCCGAATGCCGATTGTCTTTTCTGCAGATGTGTCGGAATTTGATGCTTGGTATTTGCCCGATGTAGGATTGGGCGAGCTCCCAGTATTTCTGCAGCAAGGGGTCATGTATGGCATATTGCCCGTTGATTTGCCGCACAACTAGCTGAGAGTCGCTTGTCAGTCGTACCTCTTGGATGCCCATCTCTACGATCAAGCGTAGGGCATGTATTACCGCTTCGTATTCCGTGACATTGTTGGTTGCTTTAAACTCAAGTCTAAAGGAATGGACCATTTTCTTGCCCTTCGGTGTCGTGAAGACCAGTCCTAAACCCGACCCGTCTTTATTGGATGACCCGTCGACGAAAACCTCCCATCGTGTCGGGCTGCATGTCTCGAGCAAATCGGGTGAGTCTTCTCGATCTTCCTCCATTCCTGGGATGTCCTCCACTTCGTCCTCGTCACTGAGGGGGAAGTCCGCCAAAAAATCGGCCACTGCCTGCGCTTTCACCGCCGTCCTCATTTCATAAAAGATATCGAATCGCTTTATTTGTGCGCTCCATTTGGAGATCCGCCCGATCCGGCTGCATTGTCAAATCTTGACTCTATGGAGGACTTGGTGAGTACTCGAATCTTATGAGTTTGGAAATATGTCCGGAGCTTCTGTGTTGCAAACACTAGCGCTAGGATGAGTTGCTTTCGATTCTGGTGTAGTTCTTTTCCGCAGGGTTCATGGTCTTGCTTATGAAGTATACGGGTTTTTCCTCTCGCTCCTCGTTCTTAACCAACATACGCGATGGCGTGATTTGGTTGCCCCGAGATATAGCGTCAAGACGTCTTCGGGCTCGGGCCTTTGTAATACTGGCAAACTCGCCATATGTTGCTTGATTTTTCTCGGAATGCTTCCTCACACTCCTCGGTCCATTTAAACTTCTCTCCTTCCTTAACGTCCCGAAGAAATCTCTTGCACTTGTCCGACGATCGAGAGATGAATCGTCCTAGAGCCGCCAAGTTTCAGTTCAGTAGTTATGACGTCCTTAATCACGCAGGCGAAGGCATTTCTGTTACTGCTTTGATTTTATCTGGATCTGCTTCGATCCCCTTATCGGTGATTATGTATCCTAGAAACTTGCTCGAGGTGACCCAAAAGGTGCACTTGGACGGATTTGCCCTCATCTTGTACCTCCTCATGGTCTGGAAGATGTCTCTAAGGTCGTTGATGTGGGTATCGGCTACTTTACTCTTGACTAGCATATCGTCCACGTATACTTCGATGGTGTCGTGTATTTTATCCTCGAACATGTCCTCCACCAGCCTCTGATATGTGCGCGCTCGCATTTCTCACCCGAATGGCATTTTGGTGTAACAACACAGTCCTCTCGGCGTGAAAAAGATGTATGCTCTGGTCTTCGGGGCCAAGGGGATTTGGTTATATCCCGAGTACCCATCCATGAGTGTTATCGCCTTATACCCGACAATGGATTCCACCAAATGGTCGATCTTTGGGGAGAGGGAAACTTGTCCTTGGGGCACGCCTTATTCAGTGTCGCCGTAGTCGACGCAAATTCGGACGCCCCATTCCTTTTGGGGACTATCACCATATTAGATATCCATTGCGGATATTGGGCCTTTCGGATGATCCTGCCGCGTACAGTTTCTTCAACTCGCCTCCACCGCCGGTTGTAGCTCGGGTGCGATTCTTCTCATCTTTTGTCTAATTGGCTTGAACTTGGGGTCTATCCTTGAGATGATGTGAGCAAACTTCTGGTCGATTCCTTCCATGTCGTGCATTTGCCAAGCGAATACATCCATGTACTCCTTCAGGAGGGTTATCGGCATTCTTTGACTGTTCTTTCGTTAAGCGTGACCCTATTCTCACCAATCTCGGCTCCTCCTCGGTGCCCAGATTGACTTGCCGGTTGGTTCTAGGGCCGAGAAGTTTTGCTTTGGCTCGCCGGCGGTTGCCGGCTCATGTGATTGCTATAAGAGTTCGGTCTCGCCTGCTTCGTAGGTGGCGATGGCTTGTGACATCACCTTTTCCAATTCCTCTCCCGCTTCCATTTCCTTAGATTTCTTCTTTTCTTGGCGTTTCCTCGACCGCCTTTCCTCGTTCTGTTGGATGTCTATCTGCACACTGTTTGTCTTGCCGCTTGGGGGTCGCCTAGCACCTCTACCACTCCGCGATAAGAAGGGAAGCGCGAGTTTCGATGGTAGGCCGAGGCGACTCCCTTGATTCACTGCGATCCACGGTCGTCCCAGATTGCCTCGTATGGAGATGCGACATCGACTACGCAAAGGTGGTCAATGTGTCAAGGAACCCTCCCGTCCGAGACTTTGAGAGTGACTTCTCCCTTTGCACTTCATCCTTTGCACCGTTGAAGTCGTAAATTCGATAAGTCGACGGGATCGGGACGTCATCGACAATTCCATCCTCTTGAAAGTGTCATAGAACAGAACTTCGACCAGGAGCTACCCACTTGTCCATTAATATCCTGCGACGCCCATTCCTCAATCATCGGGGTTATTACTAAAGGATCCCCATGTTCTTGTCCGTTTAATGGAACGTCTTTCGTAGAAAAGGTAATCGGCTGCATTATCCATGGCTCCATAGGAGGGTCTTGGCCACGCTAAAGATTTCTCTCGCCCGATCTGTCCCTCTTGTGTATCCTTGAGGTGATACCGGTCCCTAAATCAGTAACCTTGTGTTGCCGAGTGTGATATGGTGTTACAAGTGAACCGAGCGCCGCGATTGATTCTTATTTGATGTATCGGGACCTCGGGTTTGGGCAGTGTCGACGGTGTTTTGACGAAATGTCGTAGATACCCATCGCGGATCAGGTGCTGGACGATGTCCTTCACTTCTCTACAATCATTGGTTGAATGGCCGCGGAACTGATGATAATGGCAGAACTCCGGGTGGTTCCTTGTCCCGTCGAATTGGATCCCTCGAGTCTTGGGATAACGGATGTCGTTCCTCTTTTCAACCTCCTTGAACACTTCTTCCAAGGGTGCATTGAGCGGAGTGTACGATCTGGCTCATGGCGAGGTTTCTTTCCCCTCTCGACCCAAACTTTCTTGTTTTCGCCCCAGGGCTGGGCACCGGAGCCTTTTCTCGGATCGTTTGCGGCTTCTCTCGGGTAGCCTCTTCTGCGGTGCTCGCCTCTTGTATTCCCCTATCTTGCGCTCCTTCCTGGATCTCCTCCAAGGCGATGTAGTGCTCCGCATCTTCCGGATCTCCTTAGTGTCTTGGGCTTCTCTGTGTACATTGCCACCCGGATGGGATCGACTTTCTTAGCGAGTTCTCGAAGCCGAATATCCGTTGGTTTAGGTGCTTTCCCTATATCCGTGCATAGCTTCCTCCATCTGTCCCGTTAAGGACCGCAGCTGCTCTCCCGAGCCTTCGCGCGAGGTAAATAACTTGTCAACTCGGGCCGGGCTATCTTTGTTATGCATGTATGTCTCGAGAAAGGTTTCCACCAAACCGCGTAGCTCCCAACGGATTTATCGGGCGGGTGTAGAACCAACTCTTCGCTTCTCCTTCTAGACTAGCAGGAAGAATTTGCACATGACCACATCGTGATTTTTCCATTGTAGTAAGGACATGCCGTACATCTTGATGTGTTCTCCGCATCGCTCTGTGCCGTCGAACCTAGATGGGAAGATTGGCAACGTGCACTTTGGTGGAAATGGTGTTCGGTCCGGTTCCACGGTAAACGGTGTCTTCGGGCTTCATTGATTACTTCCTCGCTAACTTGTCATCCTCGTTGTCTCAGGCCGGGTTTCTTAATCATCCGCTCGAGTCGTTCGATCTTTTGCTTGGTGGACGCGTCCGCACTCTCGTTGGTCGCTTCCTCGTCGGCCGAAGAATCCCGGATGGCCCATATCCTTCTCTTAGGCGATTAGGATCGGGTACTCGTCCTCGGCTCGGTGAAGGGGGTGGGTCGTCCCTTGGTGGAGTGTGGTTGCTAGAGGCGCCTCGGCTTGATGATCCCTCGATCCCGTCCTCCTATTACGTTTGGTGATTCTCGTATTCTAGCGCCAAGTTCCTCCTCTGTAATTCTCTCATCAGGTCCTCTTGTCTTCTTTGGCTTGCCGAGTATGGCGAAGTAACATCGGGTCGGTGCTCTCGTGACTAGAGTGGCCTGTTCACTTGGTGTCCGTTGTGTTAGGGGTGCGGTTGGGGGTCTCGTGGTGAGAGCGATAGGAGGGACGATCGGGCCGTTGGGTGATCGACCGCACGGGGAATAACCATGGCCGGGGCGGTTGGCCACTGCGGCGACGTCTCGATTAGGGTTCCCTCCTGCCAAGTGTACTTGCCTAAGTCTTTCAGCCTCTCGTTCCAAATCTCTTTGGTGTTCCGTAGGTTGTCTTTCTCTTCTTCGTTCCTCGTGTATCGTTTGGACTTCCTCCTCCTCCTCCGTATCCCGATGCGGTCCTCCGTCTTCCATGCTGCCCTCGTTCTCGGCCCATCTCGACTTGGGTTAATCCTCAACCTCTCGGGTGGGAAGTCGTCATCTCGGCCCAGGTCGACTTCCTCGTCGACCGTAGTCATGCCTTTGATCAACGCCTGAGTCTCGCCCCGGTCGTTAGGTCGACGATCTCCGTGCTGGGAGTCCGTAAGTCCTTCTTGCTCGCTGGATCCCGCCGCGACTCGGTTCCTCGGGATCTGCTCGTCTCGGAGGTACTTGCCATTGCCTTTGCTATCGTCCTCGTTCCTCGGCTCGCCTATCCGATTCGTTCCTACGTCGGCAAAGTAGAAACACTTACTCCGAACCGCTTTCGAAAAGGTTAAGGGTGGAGTACGGCGGTTCGGTGCAGAGTGAAAAGACTTTTATAGTACGATTCCCTTTACGCTAGCGTGTTGGTCTCAGTGATCAAATCGTTTTTGCCGCAAAAGGACAAATTTTGAAAAGTTGGGTTGACACATCGCTTTCAAGATTACTCTTCCCATGCATTAATTGCTATTTGTCCGACATTCCGACGCGAGAAATCATTAATCATCCGTGCGTTGAGTCGGAAGGTTTCTTTCGTGGCGGTGATTTGGGCGGCAACGACAACCCTTAACGACACCGTCGTTCTCAAGGCCGCAAGATTCCTATAGTTTTTTACTGATGTTGTGGGCTCTTAGCGTAGGATTATAGTGAGACTCGGACCGTTCTCTACAATCCCGCTGGCCATGGTTTCCAAGAACTAGACTCAACGGTTCTGAGCTAGTCCTGTTTCCACCATTATCGTGTGTCTCTTATCTTACTAAAATAAAAACAGGTGTGAAATGGAGATAGATGTGGCAATATTTCTCCCTAGGAAATAGTCCTAGCAACCTACACGTTGCGCTTATTAGAGTCTTTCGCTTAGCATCGACTATCCTCACTAGGTGTCGATAGGAGCTGTTGAATCTCTCTTATAACGGGGTTTGAAGCCACAGATCATAGTCATCGAGATGGGATCCCCTTCTAGCTTCTACCAACATCGAAAGATGCTATTGAGGGAGCTCATGGGTTATCCGATGACTCCTTGAGGTGTCTCAAACAAACAGCCCATCCCGACGGAGCGAGCGCCTTGACGACTTCGCTTGAGCGGAAAACTTGTTTTGCTTGGAAAATGGAGACTCCCGGTTAAAACACAAAAACGAACTTATATCAACTCGACATGAAGATAACAAAACGAAAATAACTAGCAAGAACGCAAGGATAACTTTATCAAACTCGACAAGATGTTGCTAAGAAAACGAAGATAACAAAGAAAACGAAGATAACAAAACAAGAACACAAAGTTATCCTCTATCAACTCAACAAGACGTTACTAAAGAAAACGAAGATAGCAGACCGAAAGGGTTTCTCCCTTAGCATCAACCAGCACACAAGGTGGCTTAGGAGCTCGGAGTTTCCCCTTCTAGCGTCCGAGTTCAAGGTATCCGGAGATGTTATACGGTCCCCGGCAGCGGCGCCAGAATGTAGATGTAGAAAATCCTACCTCCACATCCAAAGGTAACTAAACACATACACAAGGAAGCAAAACAAACAAGAGAAGCAATAGAACAAGAGATGTACGTGGTTCGGCATGATTACCTACGTCCACGGGGTTAAAGGAGGATGTTATTGCTCGATTCAAGGTTACAAGGTGGATGTCTCTCTTTCTCAATGCTATGAGTATGCTCTCTTTCCTCACTTTTTCACTTGAGTTTTTCCTCTCTACATGGTCTCTATTTATAGTTACAAGTGATGATACATCAGTACTACGATGTTATGCCTGGCGTAGCTTCCTCGATGTTCCTCTCGGGTGATCAGTCGATGACTTAACCGATGTTCTCATTTGTTCGGGTCGGAACGTCAAGCCGAGAGTGATGCCTTCTTCGCCATCTCGTCACCCGATGTCGCCCATTTGGTGGGGACGATCGATGTCGCCCTTAGGATCCTTGGCCGAGTCTTCTTTGTCCGAGCTCTTCTTATCTCCCTCACCAACTCGCCAGCGCATTTATTGCTCCAGTGCCCGATGTCCATCGCATCACGACTTTTCCCCTTTTTCGTCGACTTTCGCTCCTCTTTTCTCACGCCTGCATTCGAGAGGCGATCCGGTACTCTAGATGCATGTTTGCTCTGGTACGCCATGGCTTAGGATCGTTCCACCTGTCCCTGTGGATTATTTACACTTACAGCTTTCTTGATGGAGCTCCTCCTTTAACTGTTCCCTCTCTTTGTCTTCGTCACATGCTTCTTTCTCCTTAGCAGAAGGATCGGGCAATTCCAGACTTCCCTCATTCTCTTGTATCGAAGTCCTTTTGCGCTTGGAGATATTTTCCTTTGCTCCGCCTCGCGGGGTTCGTTTTTCCTTGATGATGGGGGTTTCTTTCTCACTTCTCGTTACTTCGCTTCCTTCAGCTATTTTTCCTTTCTTTGTTTTTCCACTTTGCTTTATCTCAACTTGGATTCCTTCTCCGGAGTCATCTCGCGAACCCTTTCATTAGCAACCATCATTTTATATGCCTCTTTTATGCCCTTCTGTGTAGTATTCTGCTCCTCGCTTACCCCAATTGTGAATAACATCAGCTGCTCTTCCCTCTTTTCTTTGCATACCTTCCTTTTTTTTCTATCTTTCTCTTTAGTCTCTCATAGTAATTATGGAGATCCTTTCGACACAATCTCGCGCATCCTTTGAGTCTCCTTTGATATCGCCCATTGAACTCGGCATAGGAAACCGTATGGCCTGATGATTTGTAGATGCAACCCATTTTATCCCGTGTATTCATGGGAGACCTATGAGAGCATTATAGGGTGATTCTATATCTATCACGCAGACTGTAACATTCGTTTCCAACTCGCTTGCGAAGATTTTTACAACTAGTTCTCCCTTTATCCTTGATGCAACCCTGTTAAACCCATATATGTTGTACGTTGATGGCACAAGGTCGGAATCCTTGTACCACATGGTTCTAGTATGATAAAATAGTATGTCGACTGAGCTCCCGGTGTCTACCAAGATTCTGTCTATTGCCCAAATTTTTTCTTTCTTAACTTCGTCCTCCTCCCACTTTGAGTATTTCCCAAAGTTCAATGTTATGACCAATTGGTATGTGTTTTAAGCTCCTCCCTCAGGTGCGTCCTTTGCTGAGAATGTTATCTCCTTCTTTTGCCACTCTTCTAATGGTTCCTTCTTCGCCGCGCTAAATATCTCGCGTCCTTCGGAGTCCGTTTTATGCACTAAAGGAGTGGACAGTAATAGAAGGCGAAATGTTCCTACGGAATTGGGGGTAAAACAAATGGAGATAAATGGTAAGTGCCTCGGTCACTATCTGATCAAACCATCTCACAACAAAAGCTCTTCTAATTTTTTGACAGTAACTCTGATTCCAGAATAGCTGGATGGAAGCAGGTAGAACAGTTATCTTCCCAAAGAAGACTATTGCAACTCTTACAAGAACAATGTGTAATATCTGGTGGGGGCATGCGAAAGACAAAAGATGGATGCACTTTATAAATTGGGACCAGTTTGAAGCAAACAAAGATGCGGGAGGGCTGGTTATTAGATGGCTGCAAGACCTAAACAAAGCAATGATTGCAAAGTTAGCGTGGAAGTTCCTCGCAGACCATGAATGTCTTTGGGTGCATTTGATGGAAGCTAAATACCTAAAACCCAACCACTTTCGGGAGGTGAAAAAAGGCGCTAAATGTTTGTCAGCAATGATTGCAAAGTCAGCAATGTTAACTTGTAGAGAAGAAATGAGGAATAGATGTTGCTGGTATGTGGGAGATGATAATCAAATCAAGATTTGGGATGACCCTTGAGTACCAAACTTGCCAAATATGAGGCCTGAGCTCAAAAGTGAAACTCATACAGACTTATTCCTTGAATATACAAATAGATGGGTGAAGAGAAACTCCAACTATTCAGTTGGATGTAGTGGATTGACCATCCAAATGGTACGTTCTCATCTAAATCTTTTCTGAAATCTGTGCAAGTTAGAGCTCCCTCTACTTCAAGTGTCATAGGAGCTGATTTTCCTTGGCGCAAATTTTGGAAAATAAAGAACATGCCCCCTAGAATTCTAATGTTCATGTGGAGAGTTATACAAGATGGGCTTGTATCAAGCAATATGAATGATTCATTGAGAATGGAAATTATGATTTGTAAACTCTGTCACAATGAAAAGGAAACTATAAATCACCGCTTTTACTGCCGCTGGCTCAAGCTACTACTGTTTGCTTCCCCATTGTCGATAAGGGTGGATGTGAATCATGCTCTAACTGTTAAGGAGATAGTAACAAGGTGGATTTTAAACAATGATGGGGAGTACACTAAGTTCAGGATGGGTCATGCTTGTTTTGGGACATATGGAAGATGAGAAATAACTTAATTTTCCACAAGGTCAAGCCAAAGATTCTGAATATTCTTCAGGAAGCTTTGTACTGGTATAATTTGGAGAACATGCCAGCGGATTCAAGATTGTTTATTACTGAAAAATCTATGTTAGAAGTTAAGAGATTGAGCTGGTGTCCTCCTACTAGTGGTACGATTAAAATAAACTTTGATGGAGCTGCGGAACCAAAGGGCTTTGCTAGTTCTGCTATTGCCAGAGATAGTTTAAAGGCTTTCAAGGGTCACTTTCGCAACTCCTCTTGAAGCGAAGCTTGTGGTGCACTTATTGGCTTTTTGCTGTGGAACTTGCTGTTGAACAGGGATTCACAAATATAGGTGTGGAAGGTGATGCCATGATTGTGATAAACATTCTGAAAAACAACAGCTCTGACTTCCCTTGGCGACTGAAAAATTAGATTCCCACTCTCACTACAGAACACCGTCCACCCACTTCGTCACCTACTACACCTATCCATGTATCCATTCCCACTCCCACTAATTCCCAGCACAACACCCTGCCATCTCCTGCTCACATTCACCCTTCTACAGAAAGTCTTCACACACCCTCTAATCCAACTACCACTCCCACTACTGTGTCACCCTCAGCCACAACATCTTCGCCTCCTCCCATACCTGCAGCTCCGTCTAGACCTACCACTCATGCCTCTCGTGGTATTTTCCGCCCTATAAATCGTCTTAATCTTCATGTCCAAACCCTTCGTCATATATCTCCTCTCCCTCGTTCTCACCTGTATGCTCTTAGAAACATAAACTGGAATTCTGCCATGAAAGACGAGTACAATGCTATGTTGAAAACTAATACTTGGGAACTTGTACCACGACCACGTGATGCTCATGTTATTCATTCCATGTGGCTGTTTCGTCATAAATATAATGCTGATGGATCCTTACAGCGACACAAGGCTCGTCTTGTTGCTAATGGCAAATCTCAACAAGTTGGAGTTGACTGTTTTGAAACCTTTTATTCTGATTGTTAAACCTACTACTATTCATACGGTTCTCACTATTGCTACATCACGATCTTGGCCCATACATCAACTAGATGTCAAGAATGGTTTTCTTCATGGTGATCTAACCGAGACGGTCTATATGCATCAGCCTCCAGGATTTGTTGACCCTGATCACCCAGATTACGTATGTAGATTACGTAGATCTCTCTATGGCCTCAAGCAGGCTCCTCGGGCATAGTTTTAGAGATTTTCCAAGTTCATCACAAGTTGTGGTTTCCGTGGTAGTGTATGTGATGCCTCAGTTTTTGTTTATCAATCGGGATCCGAAACGACATACTTACTTTTATATGTTGATGACATTATTTTGACTGCATCTACTGATGCTCTCCTATACCGCTTCATTGATTTGATGAAGAGAGAGTTTGTTATGTCTGACCTTGGTCCACTACATCATTTTCTGGGAATCTCAGTTACTCGTTCATCATCAGGATTATTTTTGTCTCAGTCATTATATGCACAAGACATCATCGCGTGCCTCCATGACAAAATGTAATCCAGTGGCTACTCCGGTCGACACCGATTCCAAGCTCAGTGCCACCTCTGGCCCAGCATTTTCGGATCCTACTCTATACAGAAGCCTAGCAGGTGCTCTTCAGTACCTCACTTTTACTCGGCTAGACATTGCATAATGCGATTCGGCAGTATGTCTATTTATGCATGACCCCGTGAGCCTCACATGCATGCCCTCAAGCGAATCCTTCGCTATCTTGTGGCACTATCAACCACGGATTTGTTTCTCTCGGTTTCCACTATTTCTGTCTTAACAACATACTCTGATGCTGACTGGGCGGGCTGTCCTGACTCTCGACGATCGACATCTGGTTTTTGTATCTTTCTTGGTGATAATCTCATCTCCTGGTCCTCCAAGCGACAAGCAACAATCTCTCGATCCAGTGCTGAAGCGGAATACTGGGGAGTAGCAAATGCGGTTGCTGAGACAACATGGCTTCGCAACCTTCTTCAAGAGCTCCATCTACCTCTACGACGTGCTACCATTGTTTACTGTGACAATGTAAGTGCGATATATATGTCTGGAGATCTGTTCAACATCAGCCGCACCAAACATGTGGAGATTGATATTCATTTTGTTCGCGAACGAGTTCGTATTGGTGCCATTCAAGTCTTACACGTCCCCTCTGAGAACCAGTATGCTGACATCTTCACCAAGGGGCTTCCTCGACAGTAATTTGTTCGTTTTCGTTCTAGTCTCAGCATTTGTTCCTCTCCCGCTCAGACTAAGGGGGTGTAATAGATTAGATTTTATATTATACTGTTTTCTATATTTAGCTTGAGGAGAATATATTCCTCATAATGCCTGTATACTCAAGATACGTTGAATTATTGAATAAAATGGGAACCGGAGAGACATGGTCTCGGTAAGGGAACTATCATCAAATCCAAGAGTTTTCTTGTGATTTATTTTGAGAACGTAGCTTGATCTCTGAGAACATAATTTGGAATACAGTGAAGGAGCAACTTAAAGTGAGGAGACGGGGAACCGTGATACCTAAAGAAGCCGCAGAAGGCAGAACAACGCCAGATATCAGTAGGTAAGTGTAATGATAATTACCTACTGAGCATCATTTTGAGCTGGCAGCGGGTCACCCATTAGGTGTTATTTTTTGTGGATCAAAAGACCCATTCCGATCTCGGTTGTGGTTCCTGAGTTGCAGGGGACAGAAGCAGGCGTTGAGTTTGCTAGGAGACTGAATAACAATGAGCTAGTGCTTTCTTAACGAGTGTCTTAGACTGAAGCAACGTCACAGCAATTTGCCTAATTCTATGTTGTTATCTCAAGCAAATAAAACCCACCATCCCATT
The DNA here is from genome assembly GCA_023531295.1 of Papaver armeniacum. Lineage (NCBI taxonomy): Eukaryota > Viridiplantae > Streptophyta > Magnoliopsida > Ranunculales > Papaveraceae > Papaver > Papaver armeniacum. Next base: position 129,811 of record JAJJWW010010484.1, read on the forward strand.
TGACTAATTTGTTTGTATGCCATTTTTTATCTGAACTATTAAGATTTCTGACCTCCCTTGTCGATGTGCACGTCATTGTTAGAAGATATCTGCGAGTACCTGCACGGTATGTGGATCTCAAACGCTTAATAGTCATAATTTCTCCATGGAATCGTCCTTGACGTTTTTCTTAGGTGTTGGCATTAGGGCCCCATGGTATATCCCCAGGTGCTTCAAATTTAGTCTGGTTTTGACGTTAGGCACACTTGTTGATTTTTGTAGTTGTTTGATCCAAGTGTGTACGAATAGTTTTCATGTTTAATATGGATATTCATCAGTAATGCAATTTATTTTTGCTTCCTGTTGGTTTTTATATCTGGGCACTGATCATTTGAGTGACATTGTTTTTTTTTTCGTTTTTTCTTTTGTTGATTACTACATAGTAAGAGTCTCTCAAAGTTGATTTTATTTGTTATTGCAGCAGCAATATCTGAAACAGATACTGCTTTGATGAGAGAGGTGAACCCGCACATTCTACTCCAAATTTTTCTTGCTTGCTCTGACGGTTCAAGCAGGCAAAAATCTGGATAGGAGTGAAAAGAGAAGTTTCTAAATGTCATAGTAATAGACGTGTCAATGGTTGAAAGGTCCTCATTTTTTGTTAAACTAGCGATTGCGGCTATAGATTTTATGAATTGAAACTAAGAAAGATTGCAGATTGCACAAGGTAAAGACCCATGAATTGAATCGTAGTCTGACAGACAACGGTGCATTTGAAATTGAACTCGGAATTGCATAAATTCTGGATATCTGAAGTTTTTGCAATCTAGGCCAAGGATATTCACATCAATCTCTCTAAGTTGAGGAATATCTCATATGCAAGCTAGAACTGGCAGCTGTCAAGGATTCCAAATCCTTTTTTGAGTATGACTATTAATCCGAGTCATGGTCAATAATGGTCGCGTCCCAAATCCCTGAAACAAATAAATAACCATTCAATTTTTTGCTATTTGATCTCCAAAATCAAACCCAATTTCTCTTTCAAAACCCTATAAAAAGTAATTAGCAGTTCAATTTAATCTCCGTCTCTTTTGTTATCACTATTAACCTTCTCTTATCAAGGATTTCATCATGGGGAGGTTCAACGATCTACCAGAAGAAATCATACTAGACATATTAACTAGGTTACCGACTGAATCTGTTTTGCAGGCTAAATTAGTTTGCAAACCATGGAGAGATCTTGTTCATCTTCGATCATTCTCTCGGTTGCACTTGGAACATTGTCTTAATTCTACTGGTGAGTTAGGTTCTATTATCTTGACTCGTAATCAATGGCTAAACGAATTTTATTATGCTGAGTATGATGAGAATTGTCATGAGATTAGAACAACAAGGATTGATTTAAACCTTCCATTTAAGAATCCTTCTTTTGTTAGTTCATGTAATGGTTTAGTTTGCTTCGGTTCATGGTATACGGATTACAAATCTGATCCATATCATTATTCTGGACTTTATATCTGTAATCCAATCACCAGAGAATATGTTATCCTTCCTGAATTTGAAGGAAAATACTGGTGGACTGGATTTGGTTGTAGTAGTTCGACCAATGAGTACAAGGTTGTTAGGATATATGTGCCCGAGGGTGATTCAAATGTTGGGGTCGTTCGGATATACACTGGGGGCGGTGGCACTGGATGGAGAAATGCGGGAACGATGGATGTTGATATGCAATATATTAGAAAATGTGTTGGTGTGTTTGTAAATGGAGCTCTTCATTGGGCGAATTACGAAGGAACCATGGTTCTTGCTTTCCGCTTGGCTGATGAGAAGTTTAGTCAACTTCCATCACCACCACCTTGTTTGACACGAGATCTTTGTTCCATATTATCTTTGTTGTACTAGGGGTTTTGGGTGCTTTTCTAAGTGTTAGTTTTCGTTACAAAGCGGGTGGTTGTGAAATATGGTTACTGAAGAAGAGCAAAGATAATGATGACTTCAGCTGGAGTAAAGAGTATAGTTTCCACAGTCATATACCTCATCAGGAATATGTGTTGACAAGGTGTGGGTGGCTTATGTTCTATGAAAATTACAAAATTCGTAGGTGCGATTCAAAAGTTTCAGCAAAATGGATGTGAATTTTGTCATGCCTATTTCTCGATGCGATCCCTCACAAGAATACTTTAGTTTCGTTAAAAGTATTAGGAGAAAAGGAGACAAAAACAATGGAAATCCGTGAAAGAGCAAGTTCAAGCGAGGAGGCGAAAACAGTGATAAACCGAAGAAGCCATTGAACAAAGTAAAGGGTCTCATTCTAAGAATTTTGAAATCCATCAGTATGAAGTAAAATATCTCTAGGTAAATATAAACTAATCCTCTTCATTAAGATTTTAAGTATTTTGAGATTAGATGTTATAATATCTTAGAATTACTTTTGTGGCCTGCTATTAGCTATGTTGCTATGTTAAGTTTGCACAATTTGCTATCTACTTATTGTAAATCTTGATGGAGATTGTGATGCTTACTTTGGTTACTTGTGTTGTTTATCAAACCAAAATCTGACAAGTATAGGGCTGTAGGCCGGAACAATTGAGTGTTTTCCTGATGGTCTTAGCCTTCCCAGACGTTTAATTGGTTCTTACTTCACAGCTTAATGTTAATTACAAGACTGTTATTTCAAATTTAGTACGTGACTTTAAATCTTTAAATTTGTTCAAATGAAGAAATAATTTTCTGCCATGTGCCACCCTAGAAACAGTGGGGAAATTTCTGGCACATAGTAAAAAATTTAGTCTTATGGATGTTAAACCTTTTGCTCTTACGATAAACAGAAACTAAGCAGCTCTATGTTGTTAGTTATTAGGGTACACATGGTCTATATCATTATGATCCAAAGCATTCTTTACATTTTTAAGCATTTTTGGGAATAATATCATGTATGAATTACTCTTATTTATATTGCTCATTTGGTTATCTGCTTTAGTTAGTAATGCTAACTTTGGCGAACTTATTTCCTTCTAAACGAAATTAAAATGGAGTCTTAGAAGGATGTCCAGGAACTATCATGGAAAACTGAGAGGTTTTCAATAGTCATAGGCTCCTAACCTTCTAGAAAATCTATTTGATTCTTAGTTCTCTCAGCTTATGTTCTTCCATTGTTGTCATTTCGAGATTTCTTGTCATCCTGAGTTGCTGAATTTGTTAAGTCAAAGAAAAACAGTGTTCTGGATGGGAAACGATAGAAAAATTGTCTTCGGAAGTCGGTATATATCATAAGAATAGTGAACACTAATAGGTACATTTTGCAAAAGCGGTGACCTAATTGTTTATACATGTATGGTTTGGTTATAACTTGATTTCAGCTGTTAAGTCTTAGTTTTGTTTTCCCCAATTAAAGCAAGATGCCTCCACTTTGCTAACATTTGTATGACAGATTATTTTGCCAGAGTGAGGATTTTGGCATCCATATAATTGGTTGGATGAGTTCACCACTCTATCTAACAGATCATATTGGTAAATAAAGTTTCTTTCTCTTGCTTAAATGGGGAAACTTGAAACTGCACCGAAAGATTTTGGGGGTGTGTTGTTAAGTGTTTGGCACCCCAATAAAAAGAGGGGAGATTGCTGATATGTACGCGTGTATCGATACTGAACCATTTGCTCTTATGAGAATGGTGCAGTTCTATATTTCTTGGCCACTAGGGCACAATTACTATGATTATGATTTAGAATATTGGTCTCCAGAAATGTAGTGAATGTAGGTTTTACATAGCAGAAGTAACAGTGTTGACGCGTACATACACATAGGGAGACATATGAGCACTAATTTAAAGAAGCAAGAGTTAGTTTGCGAGGAGGCTGTAACAATGAGCCAATGCTTTATGGTGCCTCTAAAGTGGCTTTATGCTACTATTGTTGCGGAAATTGGAGACAGTGAACTATGGTGTGCATCATCTGTACCAACCTTAAGTTATCACTACGAGCAATAGAATTTTGACCGACCTTAATTTTAGATAGTTCGGGGAAATCAATCTTAGTAGTCTGGTATCGTACTCACTGGAATCTTATTCTTATATATATCCCATGTATAGAGGTTCCATTGACCTGTCGTAGGCATTACTTCAGTTTTTAAAATTTCGATCCATTTGATCCGTGTAAGAAACAACCTAAAACGTTCTACAATTGTCTACAATTAAGCTTAGCTTTATAGTGAAACTTTTAGCTCACTATTTCAATTGTTTTTTCTGAACAAATGGATTTGTGGTAACGAGAGAACCGTGAACAAATGGATTTATACACTAAATACATATTTCGAAACTGTTCGGGTGTTACTGAATTTTGTGAACAATTGAGTTTGCAATATTAGATCGGTGATTCCTATTTAATCCGTCTTCGAACGATCAAGAGGGAGTAGTACATACTTTTTTTTACAACAAACCAAGTTAAGCGAATTTCTTCTACTACGTATTATGTAGGGTAGATAATAATTTTTCTGGTCTTAAATCTTAATAGTGGTAGCTGGAATATTCATTTCCTATTCACAGAAAAAAAAAAAAAAAAAAGTAAAGTTGTTTCGTACCGGTCCGGCTACGATGGGTACGGGGCGCATACTCTAAGTATGAGGCCCCTCCTCTCTGCGCGACACCTCACCATCTCAACCGAACATTAAAACTAAAAACGGTTTTCTTTAATATTTTCAAACACAAATCTTTATATTACAGTCTTGTCCTTCAAATTTAACAGCTTCAGATAATGTCCAATGCAATGGAGCTTTATTACCGAATTTCATGGATCAAATTTCCTTTTTCATTATAGTATAGCACTCAGGGATGTTGATTGATTAATTTCTAATAAACTTCATGAATTTTTATAATCACCATGATCAATAAGGAGTGATTTTTTTGATCGGTAACAAAAGGGATGTTGATTGATGATCAACCGTCATATATGATGATAGTAATCATCATTATCTTTGCTGGTTATGATCCTGATCGTTGCAGTTATGTTAGGAGGGAAACAATTTTTTAGATATGGTTTTAAAATCTCTTGCAAATGCAATTGGTCTTGGTTATGATCTTTAAGGGACATCGATCAAAGGAAAGAAAAAAGTATGATAACACAGTTGATTTGATGACTTTTATCACTATATTATCATAGATTAGTGCGCTGCTTGTTATGCATATTGTTATGATAAATTTTTTTGTAAGCATAAACCATAAGAAGAAGAAAAAAAAAAAAGGAACTGATTACAATTAGAAAAGCAATCAAAATCCCGTAAGATGAGAAAAAATAAAAGAAGGAAACACTGTGCAAATATGGCAAAAGATGTCGTAATATCAGCCGGAGGAGTAATTAATTCATGGGCAAATCAGTATTTTAAGAAAATGTAAAATTTGGTAACAGATGTTCAGTTGTATGGGTGAGGTGTCGCGCAGAGACGAGGGGCCTCATACTTGGAGTATGCGCCCCGTACCCATCGTAGCCGGACCGGTTTCGTACGGTGCTTAAATTAAATTTTAGTGGACAAAAAAAATCTCAATCTAAAATAGGTATATAATGAAGACCACCATAACCTCTCGAAAATCATCCCTCTAATTATTGAATCTGGAACGACAACAATATTCTTGTTAATGTGTAAACATGGTCATGATTTTTCTTTTTTTCATGAATTATAACTCCTTTTTATACTTTTCCAAATATACCAAACGCTCAAAAACCTTCTCGTTTACTATCAAGTGATGATTACTTCTGATTACAACCCCTAATCGTAATATTATTTTCGCAGTTCACTCCACCATCTTAGAAACTCATATAAAAGAATAAAATTGTCTCTGCATTTGCATATGTGTTGACCTCACTTTAGGGCTTACTTTCAAAATCCAATCACCAGGTTGTTAATCTTTAAATAGCACTTTGCTCACTCCATTTCCGGGGTCAATCGTTAATACATTACTCACTCAAAAAATGTTTTGCATTCATATAGTATGAGTGATTTACCCAACTCTACTAGCATAGGAGTGTGAAAGGAGGGCTCTTTGTCGCATCACATGTAATACGTATGACAAAATGTCAAGTAATACCTTGTGAATGGTATTGACTTGGAGACTCGTTCATGATTCCTTTGGTCTACCCAAAGTAGCTCCCTCAATAGTTTAACTTTTCTTTAACATGGTATATCTAGGCAGTATACTCCAACACCCAAGTGTGCATTTAATAGTTTAACTCAAATCATTAATATTATCACCCAATGACTCTATCAGTATATTAGTATATTATAGGGACACAAGCAATTACCATTTAGAAAAGAGGGAGGATCCATGGACTCTTAGACAGACAAGGTCGGACAAGATTTACACCATTTTCTCCGCAAAACCTAAACAATAATGAAGTTAAGTTTAATATTTTGATGGCATATTCTTATTATAAGACTCTACATTCCTACAAAAAATGAGCACAATTCAAGATGTATAAAACCACCATCTACCCATTTGAATATCAGTCGTTCAAAATTAACGGTTGAAATTAAGATCGGTAGATGGTCAGGTTTGATATCTCGAATTGCAATCATTTTTGGTAGGAATATAAAGTCTTATAATAGGAACATATCATTAAAATATTAGACCTATGTTCATTGTCATTTGAGTTTTCCGGAAAAAATGGTGCAAATTTTGTCCGACCTTATCTATCTAAGAGTATCCATGGATCCTCCCTCTTTAGAAAAGGAATAATTGTGTAGTTCCTCGTACTCCAATTTTAGTTATAAAGAAATGTCTATCCAAAACCAAAAAGAGACTAGTACAAGCATATAAATCAGAATCACATAACCAGCCAGATATAAAAAAAAAATATTCCTAGGCTTTGAAGTAGGGTGGTGCAAAATGGGCCCAATATTTATTGAACGATGGAGTTTCATGACAATTCTTTTTTTTTTTTTTTTTGATCGTGCAAAAGAATAGATTAAAAGCACACAAGCCGTGTGCGGGCGGATACACAGACAAAGGGCAAAAAACCCACAAACAAAAAGCAAATTCTAAGAATTCAAAGAGTTTCATGACAACTACAATTTAGATATTGAATTTTCGATGAGAAACCAGTTTTTATGCATTTATATTATTTATTGGAATACCGTTTCCTAATTTTGTTAGTTAAGTCCTTTGTTCTGGGAGGAGAAAAGAGTCTCTGACAATATCATTCATAAAATAGAGCAGTCTCAAAGAGACTTCTGGTGGGGGAAAAATGGTCACAAGAGTTATTACTTTAGAAAATGGGAAAAATTATGTACACGCAAACTACAGGGTGGGTTAGGTTTTAGGAACCTGAGAAAAATGAATCTAGCACTTTTAACCAAAACTGCCTGGTTGCTTATTCACTCTCCCAATGATCTGTGGGTTCAAATCCTTATGTGCAAGTATTTCAAGAACTGTCATCCTCTCCATTACAAAAAACCTTGGTCTATGTCATGGGTGTGGTCTAGTATTTGTCATGGTATAGACATCTTAAAACAACATGCTTATTGGGACATTAGAGATGGTAGTTCAGTTCAGGCCTTCACTGACAATTGGATTCTAAATCCTTCTCAGCCTTTGTGTGTCAATTATCCAAACCCCAACTATAAAGTTGTTGAGTTTATCAATCATGAGTCTAAAACATGGAAGATAGATTTAATTGAGTCATTCTTCACTAGTGATAATTGTCAAAAAATTGGCGGCATGAGAATTCCAATTTCTGGTTGTGATACTTTTTTTTTTTTTTTAGGAAAAAAAGGATATATTAAAAAGAAAAAGGGGTATTTATAGGGAAGATGGTTGTGATACTTTGATTTGGCCTTACAACAAAAATGGTATCTTAACTGTAAAATCTGTCTACAGACTGCTAGCAAATGAATTGCCTCATAATTCTAGTCCCAACCCAGATCTTGAAACACATAAGGCTATTTGGAAGTCTCAACTTTTGCCTAGAACCCAATTGTTTTTATGGAAGTGTTTTGAGAATATCCTATCGACTGGTAGCAAACTAGCTAGATTCAACCATACCCATGATGATAGATGTAAATCTTGTAACTCTGGTGTTACTGAAACTCTAGAACATATGTTGCTTCACTGCTCTTTTGCTAAAAATGTTTGGTCAAACATTCCCGTTGTTAGTAACTCTGTTTTGCAGGATTCTGATACCAACATCAGTATTAAGAACTGGATTTCTAAGTGGCTCATATCCAAACCTCTGCAAGATAAATCGTCTACTGTCCTTACCGCGGCCTGGTGTATCTGGAAAGACAGATGCTCGAAAGTGTTTGATAACATACATTTAAACCCTCAGATTACTGCTAGAAATTCTCTAAGAATTGTGGGTGAAACCATTAATGTATTTGCCCATGTATCTGTACCCAACATAATCAATGTTGTTCCTTATGTTTATTTATAATTTTCTTGAATCTGTATCACATGAAAGCCTTCTTATTTTCTGTGATGCTTCTTTTGACAAGAATACTAATGACTCTTGTATTGGGATTGTGGCCTTAAACTCTTTAGGTGACTTCAAGGGATGCAAGCTAGTATCAGGAAGGAGTGCATGTTCTGAAGTAGCTGAAAGTGTAGCAATTATGGAGGCTTCAAGTTGGATTAAAAGGAACAACTTTCAGGACTTTTACATTATAAGTGATGCTAAAAACATTATAGCTTATCTGAATAATAGCAAAGGCCAAACTAGTTGGACCTCATGCTCTGTATTAGATGATTGTCTTTTCCTTATAAAAGATATTTCTCCTCTTAGGTTCATTCATCTTAAGAGAGATCATAATAGCTTAGCAGACATAGCTGCAAAACATAGTAGAACTTTGAGAATTTCAGGAGAGTGGGATGTCAACAATCATTCATATTTTCTCCCTCAGGCTGTAATCTCTCATTAATTTCAATGAATTTTATTTCCCTAGCAAAAAAAAGAAGTCCTTTGTTCTGGATCAAAAAATAAATAACTACCAACATCGTGATAACATTTGCATGATGATAAATTCAGTTTGAGCCAAAATTATATTGACCTGACCCTTTACTGATTTACTCTTTGGCAAGGATACATATATTGGAAGTCCTTGCTCTTGTCAAGAGTTATATAATTCGTTATGTACTCAAAATTGATGGAACTCGCTGCTTTGATGGAAATATTAGAAAGGTGAACTTTCTAATTTGATTGGGGCATATTTTTTCATTAAACTAATAGCAGTCGTAGAGACGCAAGCCATGTCATGACTCATCAGTATCATCTGAAGCAAGCACAAGAATGTCAAAAGGTTATATATAGTTTACTCCAACATCCTAAAAATACATATAACTTTTTTTTTTTTTTTTTTTTTTTTTTTTTTTTTGTTTAACCTCCCTAGTTTGAGGTCTAGCGCTTTTATTTCAGGCCCATGGATTGCTTCCCTAACCCCAATAAAGAAGGATAAGGGGTGTCTAAAGTGTGTCAAAATACTAAACGACCCTTTACACAAACTTAATAATTTTAATTATATAAAACAAATACCAAACCATCTTTAATCATAACCTTTTTTTTTTTTCAATTTCCATGATAATCATTAACTAAAACTTAGTCACAAACAACAACTCAATCCTCTATATTTGGGTTTTGAACAATATTTTGGCAACAAACAATTCAAGTGATTGAGTTAAATCCCTTTATTTTGTTCCTTTTAAGAGACTCATCAATGATTTAACTATGAATTTCTGAAATTTCCTCACCAAATTATCTGAAAATCAACCAGAATTCCATTAGCATAAATCGATTGTGTTTGATGTTACAACAGATCAATATTTATTTTACACTTACATGATGTTCTTCGTGTTTGATGAAAATCAACCACAATCGGTTTACGCTAATGCATATATCAACTGATTCATTAAACATGTTTGAATTTTTGCACAAACCCTGAAAGTTTTATCTATATATTATAGAGCATGAAAATACGAGTTTGAGCGCAAAAAGAATAAGGCAATTCTGACATCGGATGAAGAAGTTATGAACCGAACACTCGAAGAAATGCCCAGATTTACAATTGGTTTACTTGGACATTTATATAAACTGATTCTAGCAGAAAAAAAAAAAGATCACAAAAAACATCTTGATTCCAAGAATCGATTTACAAGTGCATGAACGTATGTCGATTCTTTGGGTTGAGATTTTTAAAAAAAAATCAACACTTTTACATGGTTTGATGAATGATTCAAGATTAGTTGATTTCTAGGTTAACATGATTAAACATCAATTAATCGCCCGAACTAACACTAATTAATCAAGGATAAATTAGCGATAAAGTAAAATGGAGGAATAAGTGGTTTTCCATTTTACCTCAAAATATTTGTTTTTTGTCTCTTAGGCATGTCTCAAATAAATTGCATAGGCCTCAAACTAGGGAGGTTGTTTAAACTTGAGGATCTAGAAATTCATATTAGGTTGTACCCGTTATATCATATGCTTGCAAGCTACTAGTTCTATGTATATCATGTTTGACACGCCAAGAGCATTTTTCTCGGTTTTGTAACAGACACTTAAGACACATGTAGACCAAAGAAAATTTTTTGTACCATAACCAAAAATGCCACATAATGGGCCCAGTTGGAGCTTGAATCATCTTTTGTCCCTCATCCAAGTCCTCTAACAAGTCAACCGAAGCATCCCACCAGCCTTCCGGTATTATAATAATCGGTCAATGGTCGAAGTCAACACTCGGTCAATGGTCAAAGTCAACACTCTGTCAATAGTCAAAGTCAACACTCGGTCACAGTCAAAACCATCCAGTTTCTAGCAATGCTGACCATATGTGCTGCCATGCATTTTCCACTCATGTTACCAGCGGCGCTGCCAACCAATTCCCAGCTAAGTACTTTATCGCACTTGCGGCCGGTCTCTACCTGTCTACAATCAATCCATCTGCCAACAAAGATCCATCCATACTGTCATCCATTATGCCTGTCAACCATCATTCCAGTATGCCAGCATGAAGAATTTATCATGGAAGCATGAATGAGCAGTTTCATGCAGAATTTATCATGGAGGCATGCAGTAATGATTCCAGCAGTTTCATGCGAATTAAACAAAAGGAGGCATGCAAGGATAGTTTCATGTGGATTAATGCAAGGAGGCATTCAAAGCCAGCAAGTGCAGAATTAAAACAGGAGGGCAGTTTCATGCAGTTTCAGGCAGAACTGATTCCAGCATTCATGCAAGCAGTTTCATGCAGAATTGATCTCACCAGGCATGCAGGCAGTTTCATGCATAATTGATTGCTGGGGATATTAATGCCATTTAAGTCCATCTCGAAATTAGGTTCTAAAACTGTATAAATAGAGAGGCCCTGAGAGAAAAAGAGGGGTAGCGAATACAAGAAAAAGAACATTGTAATACAAATATCAATGAAAAATAAATCCCCAAGGGGATTCACCCGTGGCTGTAGGCAACCGCACCGAACCACGTAAAACCCGTGTCAATTTCTTTTATCTTCAATTTGTCTCCTAACCCTAAAAACACACCAAATCTTCCATTCATCGTGTTTCGTGCCCAAAATTTATTTTGGGTACAAACATTGGCGCTGACAAAGGGGAATACGAGAAAAGGAATCGTGTTTTTCCATTGAGAAAAGAGGGGAGATTGCTGATATGTACACGTGTATCGATACTGAACCATTTGCTCTTATGAGAATGGTGCAGTTCTATATTTCTTGGCCACTAGGGAACAATTACTATGATTATGATTTAGAATATTGGTCTCCAGCAATATAGTGAATGTAGGTATTACATAGCAGAAGTAACAGTTTTTTTTTATTTTTTTTTTATCAGATAGAAGTAACAGTGTTGACTCGCTGGAATCAACCTGCCCTATATATCCCATATATAGAGGATTACTTCCCTTGATCAGGTATAAATCAATCTTAGTGGTACGCATTACTTCAGAGTTTAAAATTTTCGTTCATTTGATCAGGTATAACATTCCCAACTGGGTTGATTGTCTATAATTAAGCTTAGCTTCATAGTGAAATTTTTAGCTCACTATTTTTATTCTTTTTTCTGAACAAATAGATTAGTGGTAATTAGAGAGAAATGTGAACACTTATATATACACTGAGTACAGATTTCGAAACTTTTTTCAGGTATTACTGAATTCTGTTAAAAATATATACCCTAGCAGAGTCTACCAGTATCGACCAAATTATATGTTTGGAGAATTAGGCGCACGCCGAAAAAAATAATATTCTCATTGTCAGGCCCATAATTAATTTTAGGTCCCGTGACATCCATAATTATTTCTGTGACACTCATAATTACAAGCATACTACCCGGTGCATACGCACCAGGAGTGTCTAAATGGTTTGTGGTACCGAACTTTCGACAACTGACTAATTTAGTGCCAAACTGTCATGTAAAAACCTCCCTGTATTTTTTATCAAAAAATAGACGTCATGTAAAAATTACAACAAATTTGGTGTTCTGTGGAGTATTTGGTAGCCGCTATGATCTTCTTAATTGTATCCTTTGCTACTTGGAGACATAAGGTATCCGTTTTTTTTTTTTTTTTTTTTTTTTTTTTTTTTTTTTTTGACGTCGAATATGACTGCATGGCATACTTGCCTTTTCCCCGAAATTCTACGCGCATAGCAAACTGGCTTTTTATCGTTGTACGCCGATCTTAAGATTTAATTAGGTTTAAAAACATCCTCTGATTCTTTGATACTATTTAACTTACCTTCTTTTGACCCATTAAGGGTTCCGGCTCCTCTTGTCTTCCTTTGATGTTTCCCTTTGTGTATATATTTGAATATACTTGAAAAAGGGGCACCGGATTTGCATGGTTTCCACTGCTTGAACTTTGTATCTTCAGGATACGTTCATTTGAACATCTTAGCCAAGTTTCCCTTGTCGGAAAACACTTGTTCACTTGGATCTAAACTAAATATGATGTCATTTGTGACACTACCAAATATAGCTTCCCGTGAGTAAAATTAAGTGTGGGAAGATAAATTCCAATTCTGTATGGTTGGCTTTGGCTCTTATTGATTGGCATAGAATAACATTCCAATATTGTTTCTTTCGTTGCAGCCGTTACTCCAAAGTTGCATACTCAGTCAGGCTAAAGATTTGAAATGGCTCCATTGGTCTAACGTCAACAATTACTAATGGTTCCTTTGGGACCAACGTTAATATCTCCCTAAAATCTCCACTAAAGAAAATAGCATTTCCTCCAAACATCTCTATCGGTGTACCCATAAGATCTCTGAATGTCATATCCAGTGATTTGAAGGAATTTTTATACACTGCACAGGAAGGCACTATGACATTATGATTTTTCATCGGTCTTCTAAAAGGTGTTTAATGTTACTCTTGATGAAGCTACTTAAAATCCATATTCAACGATATTCAGTTTTTATCTTAAACCTTCTGCCAACGCTTTGCATATATCCCATGCCACCACATCCAAGGACGCAAAAAACACCCCTTTATTGCTGCCTTCAACCACCTCTGTCACGGCCTTAAACATCCTACTTAATTTGCTCAATATTCAGTCCCCCAAAATGCCAAATGTCGCTCCCACAATTATTCTTGGATTTGGTGAGGCCACATCAGCCTGAACTTTCCATGTCATTGCACTTTGATTGGCTACTCCTATAAGACACCCCGAAGGGTTAACACACGATACAAATGGCAAATTGAATAGGCACCATCAGTTACCATTTTAACCAACTAATATGATGCGAGTAGATATATAGAATTAAGTCAACTAAAAACAAAAAGATATTCCCCAACCGTCAGAATCCATGAAATATATTATCCATCCCAAATCACAGCCTTTAACCGTTGAAAGATCACATCGTTTGGTAACATGCACCTTTAACCTTTGAGAGATCACATCGTTTGGTAACATGCTAATGTTTATATATATACATACCACAACACAACACAACCAACAAACCCACCGTCTCCTTCCCAAAATTCTAGAATAATGGCCAACGATAGAAAACACGAGGAAGTGATGGAAGATGCGGATACGGACCTATAGGCATCCAGTAAGTTTTTAGGTGACATGTTCGTGAGATCATTACATTGTTAATGTTTTGCAAAATAAAAAAACCCAAAAGAACTATGAAGCCCGCATTGTAGACTCCTATAACATGGAGAAGAAAAGAAAAAACTACAGTATATCAGAGAATGAAGATCTTCGTACCGAGGAATAAACCTAATCAGCAGGTCATTCAAAGAATTCCCAAAGCTTCTTTACCATAGTACGACAAAACTCCACTTTCTGGAGATTTCTTCCAGATGCACAAAGGGACTGAATATTGAGCAAATTAAGTAGGATGTTTAAGGCCGTGACAGAGGTGGTTGAAGGCAGCAATAAAGGGGTGTTTTTTGCGTCCTTGGATGTGGTGGCATGGGATATATGCAAAGCGTTGGCAGAAGGTTTAAGATAAAAACTGAATATCGTTGAATATGGATTTTAAGTAGCTTCATCAAGAGTAACATTAAACACCTTTTAGAAGACCGATGAAAAATCATAATGTCATAGTGCCTTCCTGTGCAGTGTATAAAAATTCCTTCAAATCACTGGATATGACATTCAGAGATCTTATGGGTACACCGATAGAGATGTTTGGAGGAAATGCTATTTTCTTTAGTGGAGATTTTAGGAGATATTAACGTTGGTCCCAAAGGAACCATTAGTAATTGTTGACGTTAGACCAATGGAGCCATTTCGAAATCTTTAGCCTGACTGAGTATGCAACTTTGGAGTAACGGCTGCAACGAAAGAAACAATATTGGAATGTTATTCTATGCCAATCAATAAGAGCCAAAGCCAACCATACAGAATTGGAATTTATCTTCCCACACTTAATTTTACTCACGGGAAGCTATATTTGGTAGTGTCACAAATGACATCATATTTAGTTTAGATCCAAGTGAACAAGTGTTTTCCGACAAGGGAAACTTGGCTAAGATGTTCAAATGAACGTATCCTGAAGATACAAAGTTCAAGCAGTGGAAACCATGCAAATCCGGTGCCCCTTTTTCAAGTATATTCAAATATATACACAAAGGGAAACATCAAAGGAAGACAAGAGGAGCCGGAACCCTTAATGGGTCAAAAGAAGGTAAGTTAAATAGTACTATCAAAGAATCGGAGGATGTTTTTAAACCTAATTAAATCTTAAGATCGGCGTACAACGAGAAAAAAAGCCAGTTTGCTATGCGCGTAGAATTTCGGGGAAAAGGCAAGTATGCCATGCAGTCATATTCGACGTCAAAAAAAAAAAAAAAAAAAAAAAAAAAAAACGGATACCTTATGTCTCCAAGTAGCAAAGGATACAATTAAGAAGATCATAGCGGCTACCAAATACTCCACAGAACACCAAATTTGTTGTAATTTTTACATGACGTCTATTTTTTGATAAAAAATACAGGGAGGTTTTTACATGACAGTTTGGCACTAAATTAGTCAGTTGTCGAAAGTTCGGTACCACAAACCATTTAGACACTCCTGCAAAATATTATATATAGATCATTTTCTTTATTTTTGAGGCCTATAATATAGATCATGTATGATCTTCATGTACTGATGAGTTTCATTTTGATTTATTTTTGGATTTTCACACAGTTAATCATTGGATCCGTACAAGAGGATCAAGAAGTCTAACCGACACAACATCAGGAATGGTTTGTGTAACTCTCAATTTGGTTGATTTGATTCTGATTATTCACCCGATCCAATCAAAAACTCTGAATTCTTATATGAGAATTGATACACAAAACCAACAAGCAACTGTCGAGGCGAGGAGCAAGAGAAAACTTGCAATGGATCCACAAAACCTGAGCGGGCTGATCACATTGATACAATATCTCTGTCCAATCTCTCCTGCCAATTTCAACTTTCCCTCTAATCTTTGGTAACACTCACTTTTTGAAGATTACTAACATCTTGCAGTTATTCTTTTAATTTATCTTTTTCATATTGTTAACAAAGTTTTCCTGGTTGATAACCAATCATGGATTATACAATTTTGTTTAACAGATTTCATGTTTTGACTTTATCTTTGGTTTGATTTTGGTACGAGGGTAATGGGTTCAGTTTAGGGTTATTGTAGTCTATTAGAAAGATATCATGTTTACAACATTATTAGTCAGTGCTTCTTTGACTCATATATTTTAAGTATGTTTATTCAGACTACAACAAAACAATAACTTTCAGAAGAAAGAGGCGGTTGACGCCAAAAAAGGAGGAAAGTTTTTCGTCTTTGAAGCAGTGGGATGGGAAAAACATTAAGATCGAAATCTCATTGTGCGGAGGCAGGACAGCACAATTAGGCAAAGTTAATGTGTAGGGTAGAGTATGCCTTCTAATGTGGGATGAAGCAACAATGGTTCATAAACATGCCTTGGAAGCACTGGATAGGATACTGAAGGATTTGACGAGAAAATCCGATCAAGTCATTTGGAAGAAAAACTATAGTCTTTGATGGAGATTTCAGGCAGATATCACCAATGACTCCCAAAGGAACCAGGAATAATGACTGTTGACGCACCCGATAAAGAGATCAAATGAGAAGTTTCAGAATCGTCAGCCTTGATGAGAATAGGTGACTAATTTTTGGAGTTTCGTCTGAACCGAAAGAAAAAGAAGAATTCGGTAAATGGGTACTTCAACTTGGAAACGGAAATCTTTCGGCAATTGCACTCACCGATATGACAAACCCAACTTGAGGATTGCATGAAACAAGTTGTGTACATCATGTATCCAAGAATGCTCGAAATATTTTGAATTCCTTGCAACTTACAATTGGAGTTCCGGTATGCCACTACAGAACATGAATGAAAGCATGGGTCTTTGCGGAGGAATCCGATTATTTGTAAAACAAATTGGTAAAAGGGTTATTGAAGCACTGACCATACCAGGCAACCACGTCAGCATTCATGTGTACATTCCAAGGTTGATATCGTCTCCTATTCCCGCAAACTTACCTTTTGTATTAAGAAAATGCAATATCCTATAAAAGTATGATTTGCTATGCAATCAACAAGAGCCTAGGTCAAACTCTACTGCATGCTGGCATCAATTTGCCAACGCCACTTTTTACTCATGGACATTTATACATGGCAGAGTCTAGAACGCCATTAAGAGAAGGCCTGAAGATTCTGATAAAGTACGCCATCTCCCTAAAATCTCCACTAAAGAAAATAGCATTTCCTCCAAACATCTCTATCGGTGTACCCATAAGATCTCTGAATGTCATATCCAGTGATTTGAAGGAATTTTTATACACTGCACAGGAAGGCACTATGACATTATGATTTTTCATCGGTCTTCTAAAAGGTGTTTAATGTTACTCTTGATGAAGCTACTTAAAATCCATATTCAACGATATTCAGTTTTTATCTTAAACCTTCTGCCAACGCTTTGCATATATCCCATGCCACCACATCCAAGGACGCAAAAAAACACCCCTTTATTGCTGCCTTCAACCACCTCTGTCACGGCCTTAAACATCCTACTTAATTTGCTCAATATTCAGTCCCTTTGTGCATCTGGAAGAAATCTCCAGAAAGTGGAGTTTTGTCGTACTATGGTAAAGAAGCTTTGGGAATTCTTTGAATGACCTGCTGATTAGGTTTATTCCTCGGTACGAAGATCTTCATTCTCTGATATACTGTAGTTTTTTCTTTTCTTCTCCATGTTATAGGAGTCTACAATGCGGGCTTCATAGTTCTTTTGGGTTTTTTTATTTTGCAAAACATTAACAATGTAATGATCTCACGAACATGTCACCTAAAAACTTACTGGATGCCTATAGGTCCGTATCCGCATCTTCCATCACTTCCTCGTGTTTTCTATCGTTGGCCATTATTCTAGAATTTTGGGAAGGAGACGGTGGGTTTGTTGGTTGTGTTGTGTTGTGGTATGTATATATATAACATTAGCATGTTACCAAACGATGTGATCTCTCAAAGGTTAAAGGTGCATGTTACCAAACGATGTGATCTTTCAACGGTTAAAGGCTGTGATTTGGGATGGATAATATATTTCATGGATTCTGACGGTTGGGGAATATCTTTTTGTTTTTAGTTGACTTAATTCGATATATCTACTCGCATCATATTAGTTGGTTAAAATGGTAACTGATGGTGCCTATTCAATTTGCCATTTGTATCGTGTGTTAACCCTTCGGGGTGTCTTATAGGAGTAGCCAATCAAAGTGCAATGACATGGAAAGTTCAGGCTGATGTGGCCTCACCAAATCCAAGAATAATTGTGGGAGCGACATTTGGCATTTTGGGGGTCTCTTATTATAAAGAAAGATATGTTTTGTGTAACTAGCAACAGAAATGTTTTTCCTGGTAAGGAGCATTGCCCTGGCTCTTTCTATGACCGACTTATAATTTTCAGACACATTTTGAAAGACCAAGTTATTTCTACTGGTCTAGAGAGACCACAGGATAGCAACAAAGAATTCTTGAGCATCATCGGGCAATATAAAATTTTGATCCGGAGCTGAATATAAGCCATCTGCTTGAAAAAGTCTTTTGAGTAAAGAAAGAGGTGTTTATGCAAAAGCTGGACAAAAAACCAAACCTCGAGAATCAAACGACACGAGAACCAAGGTGTGCATAATGTTTTTGTGAGGATCCTTGCATCTAGCATGATCTCTGAGAATGCATGGGCATTCTAGTGTGAAAGACGATTCTAGCGGGGAAGAGCATTTTTTTGACTTTCCAAAGGAAGAGTTGAATTATGTAAGGAAATCTAATCTTCCGGATATGTAACCGAGAGAGTTTTACGGGGAGAGGGGTTAAGGCCTCCGAGTCCCATGTAAGCAGATTTTGAAGAAAATTTACCATTCTTCGAAAGGTCCCAAGCCCTCCTATCAAGAGTGCAAAACTGGCTTAAGGGAATAGTGACAATCTTCTTAACAGAAGCATCATCAAAATGAGTAGAAAGTCTAGAAACATTCCATATTCTCGTATTGTTATCAATGAAATAGTCGAATTTAATGCTAAGGTCCTGAGGGTGAGAGGATTGGGAGTAGCAGATGCCAAAGTTGGAATCCATTCATCACACCAGGGGTCGATAAACTTTCCATCCCAACAATCCAAGAAAAAAAAAGGTTTATTCAACTCTTTAATAACATGAAGGCATTTCTAGGTCCAAAAGCATTATCGGGGCATTTAGCATTGAGAAAATCAATTCTAGGAAATATCTAACTTTTAAAATCTTGGCCAACATGCAATCAGGATTTTCAATAATTTTCCAAGCATTCCTAGCTAGCATGGCAAGATTATTTAACTCAGCTTTTCTGAAACCCAAGCCACCTTCAGATTTAGGGGAGCACAGAATATCCCAACCCAAAAGATGGAGCTTCCTATCTTTTGGGTCAAGAGATTCCCCCCACAAGAATTTGCAGAGATGGGCATCCATCTGTCTGCAAAGGTGTTTTGGGATTAAAAAGCCCACATCGATACAAAGGGATGGCTTGGCCAATATGCTTAACCGGGGGTGGTTCTAGCATCTCGAGAGAGGAGCTTGTGAAGCTAGACGATAATTCGGCATCCACGGCTGAAGAATACCCATATGGGTTTGGATTTTTGAGGCTTTGAAACATTAGGAGTCCCAAGGCACTTTTCGCCTAAGTCTCTACTTTTATTATCGAATATTAGCCAAAAGGGCTTTCCTATGTTCGAGGATTTTTCTACTAAAAAGAATACCAGATTTTTCAAAATTAATTTCCTGCCTAGAAGCTAAACAATACTTTTGAAGATATCTTTTTATAACAGTGAAGTTTTCAGTAGTAACAGAGGACAAAAGAAGAGAATCATCAGCAAACATGAGAGGAGTCATCTCGGGAGCATTTTCTGATTTTAATGCCCTTAAGAGTTCCATTTCTCTGGAGGCTATCAATGTAAGAAGAGAGAGCCTCGGCACATATAATATATAAGTAAGGGGATAAAGGATCCCTTTGCCTTAGACCTCTCTCAGGTTGAAAAAAACCAGTAGGGCTACCAATTAAGAGAACAGAATAAGAAACAGTGGAAACACATTGGTTTATGAGTTTAATCCAATTTTCAGCTAGACCCATTTTTCTCAAAACTTTTTCTAGAAAAGACCACTCCAATTTATCATAAGCTTTAGACATATCAAGTTTAATGGAAGCAGTGCCCTCAACTTTGTCATTATGATTAACAGAATATATGGCTTCATTAGCAAGGAGAATATTGTCAGAGATACTCCTCTTAGGTATGAAGGCACTTTGGTTTTGGGATATGATTTTGTTCATAAAAGGTTTAAGCCTGTTAGCAAGAGTTTTAGAAAGAATTTTGTAAATGTAATTACATAGGCATGTAGGTCTATACTGACTGACTAATTCAGCTAGAGGAACTTTAGGGATAAGAGCTATGTTATTATGATTGAAAACTTTAGCTATATGTCATGTTCTGAAGCAGGTTTGGGTCATATCACCAACAGATTCACCAACAATATCCCAATGTTTTTGGTAAAATAAGCATGTGAAACCAAACGGGTCATGGGGCTTTTTTTCCTTCCATTTGAAAAACATCATTTTTTATTTCCTCGGTGAGTGAGGGAAGATTTAGAATGTCATTATCCTCAGCAGAAAATTTAGCAGGCAGATCTTTTAAAATTTCATCCTGAAATTGTTGGGGTTGAGAAGACTAAAGATTTTTGAAGTAATCTAAGAAAGAATTCCCAATACTATCTCTATCAGTTAGGATAGCATTGGAGGAATCCTTGATCCAACTAATAGCATTCCTCTTTCTCCTAAAAAGAGTGACTCTATGAAAGTAAGGTTTGTTTCTATCACCTTCAATGAGCCAAACTTCTCTAGACTTATCTTTCCAATAGAGTTCCTCCAGAGTATAGAGGTAGCTCTAATCTAGTTTTAAGTCTAGCAGTAGTAGTAGAATCAGTGGGATCAGAAATCTGTAGCTCTAACAAATTTTTCCTAATGGTAGATATATCAGTTTGAATATTACCAAAAGATGATGTGTTCCAATCTCTAATCCCTTTTTTAGCACTAAGAAGCTTAGCTCTTAGTTTATAGGCTGGAGATGCTATAACATTGACATACCAAGAGTTAGTTATAATGGCTCTGCAAGTGGGATCCTCAATCCACATAGCCATAAAGTGAAAAGGTCCAGGCATGCAAGTTCCCTCATAGTTAAAACCTATATGCATGGGGCAATGGTCAGAAGAATCTCTAGTGAGATCGTTAACACAAAATTTAGGGCAAAGATCCTCAGCAATTTGGCTTAAAAGGCATCTATCAAGCCTTTCTAGAATTAAATCAGGACCTTGTTGAATATTAGACCAAGTAAATCTTGGGCCAGAAAAACCAGGATCATGCAAGTTGAAAACAGAGAAAAAATTTCTTAGATGTTCAAAATCAGAGTCATTAACCTCAAGGCCACCATTTTTGTCTTCTGTTCCTAAAAGAGTATCTAAATCACCAATGACAAAAACAGGCTCATCTATGGGGGCTATAGTTTGTTGACACTGTTGTTCCCAAAAGGAGGGTCTGAGGGTACTATTAGGTTCACCATACACAAAATGGATATGACAAGTTTTTTTAATGGATAATATCGATTTGAAGTCACATAGATGCCCTCATTTGGAAGACACAACATTCAGGTGGATTTCTTTTTTCCAGGCCAAGACCAGACCACCACTTCTACCAATACTAAGGACATTGAAAGTGCATGTGAAGCCCATGTTTTTAAGTTTCCTTACTTCCATATCTTTCCCTATTTTTGTCTCAGAAAGGAAAATAACATCAGGGTTAACATTCCTACAAAGCATACTAAGCTCTTTGTTTGCAGATTTTTTTCCCAAAGCCTCTAAGATTCCATGCTATTAAGTTTATGTTGTTGACTGGGAATTGGTTAAAAGAAGGGTTTGAATTATTAGTAATAGGATGATGAAGTGTGGGATTTACCTGAGTAGAAGAGTCAGATCCACCACCAAGAGAAGCATTGGAACCATCACCACTTTGATAAGAACTTTGGGTACAATTGAGACTAGAACTGGCAGCATTGAGAGGGGAATTGTTGCGGACATCATTGATTCCTGGGGAGTTATCAGTAGGAACATTGAAGCTTCCAAATCAATTGAAGAAAGGTTGGGTATTGTGGGAACTAGTCGAGAGATCTATATCTGGTAATTCACCCAAATTAGTAATTAGAGTGCACAGTTGAGCATAATCGGCCTCAAGTATGAGTTTGTTCTTCAGGGATAACCGCTAGGCTAGTAACATTGGAATTATCTCTGGTGCGTTTTCTTAAATCCGACTTTGGGTTAATCTTCTTTTTGAGATTTGTTATAGCTTCTTGTTCAGCAGAATTTCCTGCACCTCTGGTGATTATAAAGCTGGTATTTGGGAAAGCAAAACGATTTTGAACCTTCTTGAAGAGTTAGTATACGAATCAGTCCATTCGGAGTAGACTCAGAACCAGTAACAGAGGCAACAACGATAACATTTTGAGTAGTAACTTGCTATAAGATAATTGGCAAACCGTTTTCTAATTGAGTTGGGTGTTTTTGAACCAGGCCAACATCAAAGATTTTCAGGGTAGAGGATACGTTGACAAAGGGACCCATTTGAAAGATGTTTGACAAGCTTTTCTGAGAAGTGTTTTCCATTCTTTGATCAACATCTACAGCCTTGCCATTGGCACTCACTTCAATTGCAGTCGATTCCATTTGAGTATCTGGTATAACCTCATATTGTTGCATGTTGATGTCAGTATCGCTAGCAGAAGATGGAGTTACTTGTTGGGTTGTTGAAGGCATCATTAACTTAGAGACACTTGGAAGTGTGTAATTACTACATCGAGCATCCAAATATTTAATCTTTTTTTGCTTTAGTTTCCAAGCAGGACAGTTTTGATCCTTATGATCAAGGATGCGACAGGAGGTACATAAATATCTTGGAACTCGATGTGTCTACATTCAATGAGAAATGTTCATCCCTACCATTTGTGAAAAGCGGGATGCACTGTTGGTAGAGCTCTGTCTTGGAATTCTAATGCAGACTTTGACATTCTTCTTAAAAGGATGTTTACCAAACGGATTTTGAGATTCTATGAGTTCACCCATATTTAAAGTGAGGAGCTTGAGGTCTTAAAACTCTGTGCTTTCATTGGGGATTTTACACAAGATAAACCACATGATTTCTTCATTTGATGATTTGGTGGTCATCCTTCAATTGGTACAACTTTTAGTACCATTAGATAACCACAGACAAACCAAGGTTTCTGAGAATTGATTATGTTGAAATCTTCTTCAGATAAGTAGCGGATGAGAACTTTGTTCCTCTGACCATTGAAGGTAGTGACAGTAGGGTGTTGAGCTAGAGGCCAATTATTACAGATGTAATATCTGATTGAAGATCAGAGTTTCACAACAGACGTATCCTGTCATACACCATTTCCAGTTGGTATCAGCTTCTGCTAGGACAACTTTCTTATCAATGAAGACTGGTTTAGTAAGAGAAGAAGGTAAATTTAATTTTTCAGACATCTGGTTTGAGAGTGTTTGAATTTCAAGGTTCAATCTTTGGGAATTCTCTCGAAGAGGAAGGGATTTCCATGGTATAAGAGAAATGGGTATATAAGAATATAATTTGGTGAGATCGAGTTCAGGTAACTAATATAAAATATAGAGATAGAGAAAAGAATCTCTTGTTGATACTGATTTGATAAAGATAGCAGGCAGTATGAAAGAGGGAAGTGCAGGAGGGGTTTGTAGTTTTTTGAATTTGAACCTTAAAAAAGGAATGGGAAGGTTGTTGACCATAGTCAGAGAAAATTTCAGGTGAGTTTTGGTGTAATGTTGTTATAGGAAAGTTGCAGGTTATGCTTTGGGGGAGAGGTTTGACATATGGAATGTCATTATCATTACCATGCTTTTGAGTTTTTTCTGCGGAGTAAGGTAATCACATGAATGTTGTATGGGTAGAGCCACAAGAGGACGTGGCTAATAGTACCATGTTGTAACATTTGAGGCAGATTGGGTTGAGGATAGGTGACATGGCTATGAGTTGTTGAACATTTATTTGGTTTGTCATTACTCGTGATGACGTTGAAGTGGTGATGTAAACTGCCAAACGTAATAATGGTAGAAAAGGGGGGAAATTTTTTTGTTTGGGAGAGTAATAAGGGGGAGTTTTTGAGTGCTTGATGGGTGGTTAGGTTTGATAGATAGGCTAGAGACGCATTCTTGTCTAATATGCCCAGGTTGCGAGTGATGCCTCCCAGTAGTCTTTTGCCATCTCTAGTCTGCATAAAACATAAAGAGTTCATTAGACCCCAAAGATAAATATCAAAGGTTGGTAACCCACCAAATACTCCCTTAATGGCAGTTCAAAAAAATTAAATGTCTTAATGGGAATTAGGTGTTGAAAATAAGTTTTGATAGGGTAATGATGGTTTTTATAGTGAAGGGGGTACGCATGGCTTTGAATGGGCGTAGTTAAAAAAGAGACATAACGGTTAACTAAGCGCCATAAATGGAATTGAATGGGCGCAATGGTGTATTTAAAGGGGTAATTAGCAAAGAGATTATCATTTTCAGAGAGATCTTTAACAGAAGAGAAAGGTTTAGGTTTAGCAAACTAATTGGAGAGTATGGCTGATCCTTCCTAGAATTCAAACAATTTCGACGAAAATCCTCCAAATGCACCACCAGAAACACCCAAATTTACACAAGCCAAGTCAATTCTCCCTTCTTTCAGCATAGAGGAATTGTAGCGTTTGAGAGATGATGCACAGTCTGAAATTGATCATCGAATTCAAGAGCAGACTCGTCAGAGATAAGCAGAGGAGGCTGCTCAAGAACGGAAGAAAATGAGATTTGAGACTCTCTACAATGCAAGGCTACCCAAGTTCTTAGAATGGCAATAAAGGAAGGATGAGGAAAGGGCTGAGAAGCAAGCCAAGACCCCAAGGTTTGGCAGTGCGACAGAAAGTGATTCCGAGGCCTCAGATGGGTATGAGTATGAAGTGGAGGAGGTAAACACTAGTGACCTGGATTCAGATCTTTGCGAGAGGATAAGCAAAGGATGAACTCTTATCATGATGAGAAAGAGAGAAGTCGATTTGAATATGAACTTGCCAATCCCAAGATATTTGCTCGAACCATGAGTGAGGGTGAGCCTGTTGCAGTGAGGGTAAGCCGTCGAATAGCTGATCTCGATACTGGGTCAAGTGAGGAAGAAAGTGAAGAAGGAGATGAGGATAGTGATGAAGAAACATCTTCCAGTAGGACTTCTCCTGCATCTTCTGACAGTGATGGCGAGTACTATGGTATAGAAGGACTGGATACTAATGAAGATGATTGGTAGTGATCTCATCAGAATTACCGGGAGAGGCTAGATTTTCAGGCGTTGAATAAATCCACGAAGATGAACAACAAGTTTTTTACTAAGCAGCTTTTCTGGTAGATGACGAAATATTCCCATATCCAACAAAATAAAATGAGTAACAAAATTAATGTTCAAACTTATAAACTAAATTAATGTTCAAACTTATAATTAATGTTCAAAATTTATTTTCTCTCATAATATCTTGTAATTTTATTTACAACAAAATTAATGTTCAAACTTATAAACTAAAATTAATGTTCAAACTTATAATTTTTGATTGAAGAGAGATAATATTAGAGAAAAGAATGTACATACATAGCTACCAAAGGTAGCAGAACTCCGAAGAAAGTGAAAACTAAAAGTTAAATAAAAAGATTGTCTCGAGTTTTGGATTGAAAAAAATATTTTCCAAATGCGCTTGAAAACCAAAGAAGAAGCTCGAGGCAAGTACCAAAGATTTAACTTCATTATCCGAGCCTGAGTCTGAGTCTGTTTTGAATGTATGTTCTTCTTGGAAGGTTCTAGCATTTTTTTTTTCACAGAACCCAAACAACTGCGGCTGGAATGAGAGACCAATAATGCCTACCCGTGGCTGAAACTTGATTAAAGTCCCAGCAATGAGCAAAATCAATAGATTATAAAGGTTTCTCGGGAAAGACCATGCCCAATTTGTAGGTGTTAGAAGTGATCATATCTTGTTAGCTACTCTACAGTGTAAAAACAAATGATCTGCAGTCTCAAAGGCATCTCCACATTGGGTACAACCATCTTCATGAATGATACCTTTTCTAGCCAGAACATCGATAGTGTCCAACCTTCCATGCACTGCACCCCGTATGATTCAGTTAACTCTTGGCGGAATGTTGTTCTTCCAAATAAACTGATGTAGGAAGTTAAATTTGTAGGCGGACAGTACCATCCTTGATGAAGCATTTTGGGTTCCTTGTGTTCGCGTTCAAACAGGGACGGTATTAGGGGGTGGCTTATCCAGGCTGAAGCCCGCCCCAAAATTTCTAAAAAGATATTTTGTTAGTGTAATTTTTAACATTTGTAAATTTAGCCCAGATGTAAATTTTAATTAGCCCATTAATTGTTAAGATATGATTCTGCGTGGAAGAAATCAGAAGATTTTGGAACCCTATCCCGCATGGATTAATTTTTGAATAGCATCTCAACCGTTCAAAGGCTATAGGGAAAAACAAGTATTCATGATGTTTCTTAAAATCAGGTATTGAATGGGCTCACCTGTTACGTGTCAGTTTGATAAAATAAAATTGTGTGTCAAATGGGGGTGTCTTGTCCTTAACTAAGAAGGCGTTTGTCCACCTTTAAAAAAAGAAAAAAAAGCAAGTGTTTGTCCAAAAATTCATTTTTCTTCTATGAAGTGACTACAATTTTATATATATCTATGTATAATCTAAAAATGCAGTGTATTCATGAGACAAAAATATAATATGTCATGACTATTATGCGCATATGTACAAACTCCAAATATTTTTGCATCCCTATAATAAAATTTAAAACTAAAAAAAAATTGGGCGTCCTTCGGGCGCTAAATAAATCAGAATTATTATTTTCGATACGCAAATTATTCCTCCATAATATTAGTTACAAAGGTGAAAAAATTTGATTCAAAGCTTTATGCTCCAAGGAAAAGAGATCGTGGGGCATACCCATACTCAGCTTTAAGTATATTACCGTAGTTGTCATTCTTGCAGTTGAGACAAATTAAGTTGAGAGTTCGAGAAAAAAAAAATTAGCCCACCCAAATATAAATTCCTGGATCCGTCGATGCGTTCAAAGATGCATTGAAAGATATATTTATTTTTTTCTTCGAAGAAAATGCTAATAAAAAGAAGAGCCGAACATTAATTTTCTGGCAAGGACTTTACATGCATGGCTTGGTAGTTCTGTCAGCGGTTTTTGGGTACGTTTGACAATTTTAAAAAGTCTGTGTATTACTTGGTTTAAATGATGAATTTTCTATAAAGACAATCAATAATGTTTCCATCACCAGACAGTATTTTTCAATGATATCATATATTGCTTTTAAGAAAATAAAGGTTTTTCTTAATCTTGAAAGTACGTTTAACAGGGTCCTGCTGTGCATCGTATGAATTGGTGAATTTTGTTAAATGCTGTACAGTGAAAGAATAAGTGTGGGTAGATGAGCAATATCAATTGGGCGTTCCATGGTTAATCAGCAACCTTTCAAGAACGAAAGAAAAAAAGTTAATCAATCTAATTCTTTAACCTTGCCGACCAAACAAGACTTAAATTTGGGTTTGGTAATGTTTTATTTTTCTAAAAGCACTTTCAAAACCTATATATGTCAATAATTTTTGAAACTGATGTTTGGTAAAAAAAAATCAAAATGATTTTTAGCCAAAGCACTTCTTAAATTCCTCAATTTTTAAAAGCTATGGAGTAGAAGCTTTTAAAAGCTACAAAAGCATAAGCTTTGGTCCCACCTAAATTTAATTCATGATTTATCTTTTTGTCCTTATTTTATTTTATAATGAAAAAGTTATTGTTAAACTTATATACATTCAATTTTTTTATTTTTTATATTTTAGTTTTTAAATATTATTATATATTATTTTTAAACTATTTCATTTACCATTTCATTTCGTTTATCAATAACAAAAATAAAAACAAATATTAAATAATTATATAATTAATTTTAGTTTGATATTTTGTTTGAAAATTATATATATTCGAAAGTTGTTAAGTAAAATAATTTTTTTTAACAATCATAATAATAGTATTGTTTGTACCCAAAATTACTTTTGGGCACGAAACACGATGAATTAATAGTTTTTTGTGAGTATTTTGGGTTAGGGGTTGATTTGAAGAACAAAATGAAAGACAGTGGTTTAACGTGGTTCGGCATAGGTTGCGTACGTCCACAGGCGAATCCCCTTGGGGAGTGATTTTGTATTGATAGTAAATTACATTGTATATTTTTCCCCTCTTGGCTACCTCCCCTTCTTCATTTCTGCTCTCCTCTATTTATACAGTTCATATCTAAATATAAACATAAATTACATTAACTGCTCATTCATGCCTCCATCTTAAATTCTGCATGAAACCACTGGAATTAATACTGCATGCCTCCATGTTAAATTCGCATGAAACTTTGGAATTAATACCGCATGCCTCCATGTTAAATTCGCATGAAACCGCTGGAATTAATTCTGCATGAAACCTCCATGCATGGTTCCTGGCATTAATCTGCCATGCATAACTCCTTGTATTGATTTGCGTGCCTCCCGTGTATTTTATACACGGTACAAACAAGTATCATTTTGTAAATTTAATATTATATATATATTTATATTGAATGGTAAAAAAAATTAATTATTTTTGAACCCAATAAAATCGAATAAAACTATTTTCAAAGATATGTCTTTTTTTGTCATTTGTTACAACAACAATGGTTGAATTTGATATTTTACCAAACGCACTTTGATTTGCTTTTTTAATCGGCTTTAACTTGAGTTAATATTTTACCAAACATCAAAGCTGCTTTTTCACAAAGACAAAGACAACAACAACGACAGCAGAAAAATGCTTCTACAAAAAGCTGCAAACAATACCAAACTAAGCCAAAGGCTACATTGTCTTGATTTTGGTTGGTTTGGGTTATCCAGTTTCTTAATTTTTTATTGGCAAACCCCATATGGCAACACCTAACCGTACCATAATAAATCCGGTAATTCAGTAGTCGCTTCACTACTGTTGTGCACTTAAAGCCTTAGAGGTGATGGCATAAGTTTTTTAGTCAATGAATCCCGAATGATGCGAATGTTCAACATCCACGCTGCGGCAAACAGAAAAAGTAATCTTTTAAGAACCATGTCCAATCTTATTGAAGAAAAGAAGATGTAAGTACACTTATTTATCTCCATCGCCACGTGTACTAGCAGAACCCACGTGGAGGCCACGTCATAAAGAGGAATGACACGTAGGGGCATCCATGATATCTAGACGACGTGCCATCTGTCAAGACCAACGGTCGAAGATGAGGGAGCATCCAAGGTAGGTAATCCCGCGCAACACCAAAGAGTTACTCTACCCCATAGGTGAGATGTAATCAACTACCGGGATAGTCCAAGCGACACGAGACGTGACAAGGAGGAGGCGACACCTTTGGCGCGGGATCGGGACCGCCCCAACCACTCGCATTTAATCTTGCTCGAGAGGGCACGTGTCGGACGACCAACGAAGAAAACGAGGGTTGGTCGGCGTAATGAACTTTGGTATTATAGAAGCCGCGGGGTGACAGGGAAGTCCGCGGACCATGCACAGAGCACAAGACGATAAGATCTCAACAGCTCTTTGTCAGTGGACCCACTCGATTTAGCTATATATATGTACATCCCTTCCACAGAAAAGGGGGATCGAGAGTAGAACCAAGGAATAGGAGAGAGAAAAGTGAGAAGTAAGTATGAGTATCAACCTATGAGGTTGATGAATACCAAAGATCTTGTGATTACTTTTGTAACCGTTTACTTTATAGTGAATATCCCCGGATCCGTGGACGTAGGCCTTAGTGCTGAACCACGTAAATCATCGTCTCCTTTACATTTAACATTCATATAGCTTTATTTATGTGTTTACGTCTTAGATCTACCATTTTATATGTTGAGGAGATCATGACAAACCCGCGGGGTTTGGAATCAGTGAATCATCATCTACCTAGGCATATTATACTTTATTCACACTTTAATGCGTGTATTCAATTCATGTTGAGATTGTTTGTGAACACGTGGATGCTTACCAGATTTCCGTGTTCACAATATGACGCTAGGACCAGGGGACCTTGTCCCGTAAAAGATTTATCTTTCCTGTGACTTTATAGCCTCTACCTCAAAAGTTTTACTTAGAACGTAGGCGAGATCTCTGTTTAAACTCATCTTTCGCACGTATCCGTATTCTTTGTCTTTGTCTAACACGAGATCTGGATCTTTACGATTTTTAACTAGCGAGATCGATTTTTGGGCTATTTTTCGCACATATTTATGTCTATTGTATTTTCTATCAACGAGATCCGGGCATTGTGTAACCTTTAAACCAACAGATCTATGTTTTAAGCGATATTTTAAACATAATTTCCACCAATAGATTTGGACTTTTTGCAAACAACAACCCATGGACCTTATCCAGGTTAAATCCTCATCCGTCTATGTTTTTCGTATTGTTCGCCAAACTAACGACTTGAGTACACTCATTGCCACTAGAAATCGAGCTTATGAAATCAAGTTTGATCTAATGACTAACCCGTGGACTTTTTGTCTCGGTTTACCTCCATGCTCTCGTGCGAGAATATTACAATGGAAAGGAACAAATATGCCGGGAAGACAAAGGTACCTTCAAAAGAGGCACCTAGGACTACGCCGGTAGTAACAAGGGGCAAACAAAAGGGCGCGGGACTCACAGCCGGGGACAAGACGCAGAATGGAGTGGAAAGCACATTCCTTTCAGATGCGGGCATCATTGCAATGGAATCAAAGAAGGCCGCGGCGGCAAAAGCTGCTACACCTGCGAAGGAACTTCTCAAGTGGTCGCCTCCAAAGTGACGACTGCAACCGGCTTATTAAACCTCGGCTTGATGAGCGAGAATCGGTAATCCAGAGAACCCTCCTTACGGGATGCCTGGCATCGATGAACAAAATATACAATCGCACGCAAGATCTACGGAATGACCGAGTAGGGTAGACGGCTAGTAGAGGAAATCAACACCGCAGCCCCAGAGGGACAAGCTCAGATCTGAGATAGGAACAAATCAGGAATCAAACCAGTCTGCGCAGATTTTGGCGCAATTAGAAGAGCTAAAAAGGAATCAGCAGACATACACGGACGCGGTGGCCTTACTAGCCCAAGATAACCAGCAATTGAGAGAGAAGATCCTCCAAAGCGCGGAGCTAGAGAATCAGCAGGACGAGGCTAATTGCGGTACAAAATAGAGACAGGAGGATGATCCTCGAAAACGTCCCTGCGGTAGTCAATCAAAGAGGAATACCCCAAAGGGTGCGAGAACAATAGAAGGATTGACCCGGACTACCATCCGGAAACCTCGAGACTACTATGATGAAGAAGAGGCCACGACATCACAACCTACAAGAAAGACACGGACTTCCATTCGAACGAGCATTGTTTGGCAATGGAGAATCTCCGTCGGAAATGCTAGCGGAGATCAATCAAATCAAGACCAGGCAAGGAGGTGGAAGACTAGAACGAGGTTATAAAGGAGGCCATCACTACCCCACTAGCACGGCAGTTGGCTACGGCTACCATTCGCGAAATGCCGGTCCCATCCTTTGAGTGTTACGACGGATCGCGGATCCCGCAGCTCACCTACGATATTACAACGGGGTAATGGCAGGTGGGATCATGACGAAGCTATACTATGCGAATATTTATCTTCAAGCACTGAAGGGATCCGCGTTATCTTGGTTTGATAACCTCAAGCCAGGGTGCATTAATTCGTATGATCACTCACCGAAAAATTCTTGGCCACCTACATGTATAACAAGGTTGTGAACACGAGGGATGGACAAGCTCTTCTCACTTGCAATCAAATACAAGGAGTCCATTCGAGAATACACGGATAGGTGGCACAAGATATGTCAAGCCATAGGACATGTGGATCCGTGGTGAGTATTAATTGTTACAAATGGGGACTTGACGGGATGAGCCCATTGTTTGTCGAAATCCACGGTACCTCTCCAACCACTGAGAGGGAGATTTGAGGATAATCATCGAAAAACATGCATGGTTGGAAGAAATTCAAAGAGAGAACCCAAGAGCACGGGCTCAACGACCCCCACGGACCAACTCCGCGGAACTAGCGAACAGATACGGCGAATACCAAAAGGATCGGAAGGATGAACACAAAAGGGGTGGAAGAAAATTTGAAGACCGAGTCTACACGAAGCTCAATGCCAGCTACTCATGCATTTTAAAGGAGATCAAGGATCGCGAAGACTTAGACCGGCCCCTGGTCTAAGGGGAAACAACCACCGGCCTCGCGAGAATCCAAAAAGTTTGCGATTTCCATTTGCTTCTACGGGCACCCAACTGAGAAGTGCAAAAATCTCAAGATAGCGATACAAAAGTTGATTGATGCAGGGGATCTCAAAAAATATATAGAAAAGGCTGGAGCGGAAGACAGAGCCAAACGCAGCAAACAGGTCCAGTTACCAGAGGGTAATCGCACATTGAACGCTATATCCTGCTCGGAAAGCAAAGAACCAACCCTAACGGCACAAATAGGGAAAAGGCTGAGGAAGCAATTTGAAGACTACTGTGAGCTTTACAATTTAGACGGAAAAGAAGTGGAAAGTCACGAGGAATGGATCAACGCACCCCTAACCTTCGAAATTTGAAGACATTGAGGATGACATGGAAGATCACAATGATCCTTTGATCCTCACCCTACCAATCATGAGGATGCAATATAAGGAAAATCCTCATCGATGGAGGGAGCTCCGTAAATGTCTGTTTTTACGATACCTTCAAACGCATGGAGCTTTGTGATGAGCAACTTTGACCTCACACTATACCATCTATGGGTTCAATGGTACGACCACGAAGCCTCTTGGAGATATTGTCTTGCGGGTGGACGCCGGCCCCATGAAAGTTGACACTCGCTTCAGTGTGGTGAATGCGCCAACACCCTACAATGCCATTATTGGACGAAGATGGGTCCACAAACTTAAGGGAGTCGCGGCTACATACCATCAGTACCTTATGTTTCCTACTCCCCTAGGAGTAATGGAGATCAAGGGTGATCAAGCTTCCGTAAAGGAATGCCACGCGATGCAAATACAACTCAACAATGAAGAAGATGAGAAAAGGAGAACCCGGGGCTCGGAACAAAGCAATATCCAAGGACAAAGCCATCGACGAATACTTGGAAGGGATCTCGAGGGAAAAGCTTGTCTAAGGGAACTCCGTAGGGAACACGGAAGCATCAACATCAAATGCTAACCGGGCGCTCTCGCAAACAAAGAATCCGAGCCTACTAAATAGCAATTAAAGAAAGTCCCCCACCTTGGGGAGGCAGAAGCCCACGTTTACATCCTTGGAGGCGGTGAAGGAAGTTAACATATGGACGGGAGCGGAACCCAAGAAAGATCAAGATAGGAACTCTAATGGACGGAGAACGCGAAGCCTCACTAATAAAACTACTAAAGGAATACGCGGACATCTTTGCATGGAAACTATCTGATATGCCTGGAATAGACCCAAAGACAGTACAACATGAGCTGCGTATTAAACCTGGCACACCCCCTGTACGACAAAAGGTACGAAAGGTGGCTACAGAGTATCACAAAGCAGTAGAAACGGAGCTGCGAAAGCTGTTGGAGGCCGGTTTTATAAAAGAAGTCAAATATCCTACTTGGATCTCTAACATGGTAATAGTACCAAAGAAGAATGGAGGGGTCGGGAATGCATCGACTTCACCAACTTGAACAAAGCATGCCCCAAGGATAGTTATCCGTTACCAAAGATTGATCGGCTAGTCGACTTGGTAGAAGGATACGAAGAGTTATCATTCATGGACGGATACTCGGGTACAACCAACTATTTTTAGCAGAAGAAGATCATCAACATACAACATTTTACACACCCCACGGTCTCTATTGCTATGTAAGGATGCCTTTCGGACTCCGGAATGCGGGAGCAACGTACCAAAGGATGGTCGATGCTATTTTCAAGCCATGGATTGGCAGGACCTTAGAGGTCTATGTTGACGATATGCTCGTAAAGATCGAGATTGAGGAAGAACCACCACCAGGACCTGAGGGACATCTTCGAAGCTATGAGAGAACACAATATGAAGGTAAACAGGAAAAATGCACTTTCGGAGTAACATCAGGAAAATTCCTTGGGTACCTGGTGACAAAAGGGGCATTGAAGTAGATCCCGCAAAAATCCGAGCCATAGTAGACATGCCATCTCCAAAGAACCTAAAAAAGAGGTACAAAAGCTCAATGGATCCCTAGCAGCCACAGGAAGGTTCATCTCAAGATCCTCGGATAGGTGCAAACTCTTTTTCAACATACTAAAAAAGGGGACGAAATTTGAGTGGACGGCAGAATGCGAAGAAGCTTTCCTAGGCGTCAAACAGTACCTAGCAGAGATCCCTATCCTTCAGAAACCAGACCCTGACGAAGTCTTGGCACTATACATTGCAGCAACATACGATGCAGTAAGCGCAGTACTTGTCAGGACCCACACAAAGGAGGAGCAGCCGATCTATTATGTCAGCAAGACTATGAATTCCGCAGAAAGAAACTACACAAGAATCGAACAACTCATCTTAGCCATCGTA
The DNA here is from genome assembly GCA_023531295.1 of Papaver armeniacum. Classification (NCBI taxonomy): domain Eukaryota; kingdom Viridiplantae; phylum Streptophyta; class Magnoliopsida; order Ranunculales; family Papaveraceae; genus Papaver; species Papaver armeniacum. The sequence continues at coordinate 164,532 of JAJJWW010010484.1, forward strand.
TGGTCTACATTAAAGCTAAGGACGTACTTCTTAACGCATGACATACGTATCCCATGCCGAGCACCCTTAGAAGCCATCCTCAAAGGGGCGGGGAAAGGTAGGACGCATAGCGAAATGGAGCACATACCTCGACCAATTCAATATCCACTATGAGCTTCAACACTCTCGAAATCACAAGTGTTAGCGGACTTTCTATGAGACCTACCTTTGGACAACGAAGAAGAGGTGCGCATACAAGGATGGAGGGCCGCGAGTGCCCCTGAAATAGAAAAACAAAAGGAGCCAAATAACATCCTTGAACAATGAACCCACGACAATGGGAGGTCTTTGTCGACGGCTCTAAAAATAGAGAGGCGCGGGGATAGGCATCGTCATCACCACACCCACGGGGGATAGGATCGTGCACGCATTGATTGGAATTTGAAGGCCATACAAATAACATCGTAGAGTACGAAGGAGTGGTCCATGCCCTCCGATTGATAATTGAATTAGGGATACAAGAAGTACGGTTGACAAGTGACTCACAACTAATCATACGGCAGATAGGCTACGAATACAATGTGTATGACGAGACACTGATGGCATACATGGATCTGGTGCAAACGTTGGTTTCCCAAATACCAAAAATCAAATTCCGACATCTGCGTAGGAAGGAGCTCAGACACGCAGATGCCCTGGCATATATATCGCCCATGCTTAAAAATGAAGATGTCAAAGCAATCAAGATAACAAGAGTGTACGAACCATCCATCAAGCCCCAAGAAACATGCGCGGCTAACCAACTCAAGTCTAAGGAGGAAGATATCTCGATGATGATGTCGGAGAGCACATATTCGACGACTTTTAACGATGACATCACGCGACAAGGCGATGAGGACGACGATTACGATCGGGAAGCGAGATTGGAGAATCGAAATCCACTCTTTCCTAAAAGAGGGGAAACTCCCCAGGATACCAAAAGCTAGGAAAGTACAATCCGGAAGGCGAGGGGATGTACGAGCTAAGAGACGAAATCTTATACGAGAAAATCATTCCTCGGGCCACTTCGTCGCCGCTGTCCCGATCACAGGGACATATCATCTTGAATGACATCCATAGAGGATACGCGGGGAATCACAGTGGAATGAGGTCCCTTGCAGATAAGGCGAAGACGCAGGGCTACTACTGGCCAACCATGATCCGAGACGCGGCTAGAATGGCGCAAAGGTGCGAAGAATGTCAAAGATTTGGCAAACGAATCACGCCCCAGCCACAAAGTTGAACTCGTGGGACAGTCCGTGGCCCTTTGGGAAATGGGGTATCGACATAGTAGGCCCACTCGTATCGGGGACGGGGAAAAGAAGATTCCTAATAGTGGCAACGGATTACTTTAGCAAGTGGGTAGAAGCAAAGGCACCGGCAAGAATTCGGGATTGAGCGTCTTTACTTTTATTTTTCAAAATATCATCTGCGGGTTTGGCATCCCCATGAGAGATAGTTTCCGACAACGAAATGTATTTCTACAAGGAAAGAATATCGACTTGCACGTTCGACACCCTCAAAATTCGAAAAAAACAAATCCACCCCCATATACCCACAAAGCAATGGACAAGCGAAGCCACAAACAAAACTTTGGCACTTATCCTTAAAAAACAACTAGACGAGTACAAGGGGCGGTGGTGTGAACGGTTACATAACGTTCATGGGCATATAGGACGACTCGAAGATCGGCTACGGAGAGTCCCCGTTTTTACTCACGTACGGAGCGAAGCGGTAATCCCTACGGAAATTCTACTTCCAACAACAAAGACGAAGCATGGGAAAAGAACCTCACCACGGACATGATGTTGGAAAAGCTTGACGACCTCGAAGAAAGGAGAGAAGCGGCCTTTGCAAAGAATGGAAAACTACCAACGCAAGGCTAGCCGAGAGAATATAACAAAAAAGTGAAACTTAGGAATTTTGTAGAAGGGCATTATGTGTTGAGGACCATTCCCCAATACCAGCGAGAAAAGAAGTGGGGAAAATTAGCACCAACTTGGGAGGACCCTACGTAATACACGACATCGCAGAAATGGCTCTTACTATCTGCGTAATCCGAAAGGGGAAATCCTCATGCATCCGTGGAATGCCAAATATCTCAAGCCATACTACCCATAACCTACCACTGCGTATGCATTTCGGAAGAAGAAAACGGACTTACAAGTCCACATGTTTCTATCTCGACAAAGGAGTAACGCGCCTTAACTTTTCAATCAATCCAAGCTTTCATTTTCAAGTGTCATATTCTATTCATTACCCACACGCATTTCAATTTATTCAAAACCCACAACCTATACCATATGAGACACATGTATATACTACTTACACAATGTACATTGAAAACCATACCACCTCTTAATAAAATATCGATACTATCGTTACCCAGTGGACGTAGGCCTTAGGGGCTGAACCACGTAAATCATTGTGCGATTACTATTATTAAGAATTGGCATTATACTTTAGTAAGAGGGATGTCCCGCACAAAGCGTGGATCATACCCACCGCAATATACCGGGCAATATCCCATACAAAGCACACGCATGCAATATATCGGAGCATACACATGCAATCTCTTGGAACTCCCCGTAAGCGTCTATAAGTGTATGACAGGGGGCGACTTCCTAACGAGATACCCGAGCAATATTACAAGCCGCGAACTCAATGGAATATATCCTTGAACGTCGGACGAGACCCCACCATTCGAAATCCTCGGCCAAGGTATTAGCCGGACGGGGTGCAAAGGTCACAAGATAATTCCGGGGATATCAACCTACGGAATTGCATGAGACTATACACTTTCCCAAATTCAAAGATTGACATCCTTGGATTATAAACACTACGGAATTACTCATTATGTTAACTTAATTTGTAAAGCCGATAGATGCAAATTCAACAAAATTCAAATTGATTTAAACACTAAAGTTTGATCTAGTACACGGCGATTGATTACAAGCCTAGCAAGGAAAATAGCAAAAACGCCAAAAAGGATAAGCAAGCGAGATCAATCCCTAGCATACTAGCTATGGTCTCCGAGAAGGAGCATTATCCGCGAGTTTATCCTTCAACGATGAAGGAACACTACCACCGAGAGGAGGGGCCGAGAAGAACCTAAAGGGAGCGCGGTACGGGGCCGCCGAGTATAATTCTTGGTTAGCCCATGACTCTTCTTGAGATCCAACTCAATCTCACCGAGAGTCCTATTAATCTCTTCGGCCAGCTACTTACGAGCCACGATGCCTATGGCTACGCTCTTCATCTCAGCCTGATTTAGGGAAGTGGAAAGGCTGGTCTACCCTTTGATTGGCATGCTTCAACGCTTCCTCCCGAGACAAGGCTAGACCACGATGGTAATTAACTTGGCCCTCAATTGAACTACCTTAGCCTCGAGCTTCGGCAAACTTGCCATCCTTTGACTTTTTTTGTCCTTGGAGCTCTGCGGACAGTAGAGGAAGACAAAGTGAGTTATAACAAATAGAATACAAAGCACACTCGATGACAAAAACGTTACCTTCACAATGTTCAACCGCGGAATTCCTTGCTTCGTGCGGCATAATCATATTCATTTGATAACCTATCATAATCTACCCGCGAGAAGATTATGAGCATGCGACTCGCTTAGGTCATCTCGAAGCATCGAGTCCGAATGACGATATCGATTAACCTCATCATTCTTCGATTCCAACCCCTTGTTAAGACGATACATAGTCACCTCTAAGTTTTTCTCACACTCAACCCGACGGGCCACATCAGCTCGAGACGCGGATAAGGCACTACTGAGAGCGCGATTCGCCCTAGCGTCGTCTCTTTCCTTAGCAAGACGTTGCATATAAGCCCGCACATCCGAGGGATGAGAAGACCGCGCCTGCCGCGGCTCGTCTTCCATAACATTAAGCTTAATTTCTAAAGAGGAAATCGACCGCGGGCTTTCTCAAGATTATCCCGCGTCCATAAAAGAGCCCGTTGAATAAATGACGGTCATGGTTGTTTTGATTTTGCAGATCTACCAAGCAAAGCTTTTTCTTACGCCATTCTTCGGCCATAGCGTTATGAACATCCGCGCGGGCATTCCATTTCGCCGATTCACTCTTAAGTTTTTCAACTAACTCGGCAATACGACCTTTTTGACGAGTTCTCTCATTCGAAGCCACAACAACTCGGGGACTCCACCCACTGAAGACAGTACAGCGGGAGGAGGAAGAAGAAGATAACTCAGAACATATAAGGAACATGTAACTATCAAAGAAGAGGAGACGTGGACACAGAAATAGACGAAGAGTTTTTCTCAAAGAACCGCTAACTTGGCCTTAACCGAAGCCGGCTCGAACGCAGCTTCGCCTCTTCCGCGTCCCTCTTGCTCCTTACGCAAAAGCGGACCCTTCAGCTCTGCTATCTCCTCATCTTTAGCAGAGACAGCTTCAACGCTCGTAAGCGTCTCTTCACAATCTCGGAGCTTCCCTTCTAGCTTGAGAAACTTAGCCTTGAAGAGCCGGTAAAGATGGTGGTTACAATACTCACTCCTCATCATCTATCAATCAAAAAGGGAAATTAGTTCACAACACATTTAAGCAAAATCGGGGTAGAAAGAGCGGGACAAACCTCCGATAACATTGGCGGGGGGATAAGCTGTCTTGGTACCCATCAGCAATGGTCATCATGCCAGCAACAAGTAGGGGGAGGATCCACCACGAGATCAATCCCGTGCCACAAGATTCTTGCCCCACCCTCGATCTACCACCTCCTCGGGGTTAGCTCCATATGCTGCGAGTAAAAGAGTCCGAACTCTTTTCCCCTTCAATCACAAAGGGCGAGGATGAGGCACGACAAGCAAGTTTTTCTTTTGCGGCCACGCCAAAACAAAGATCATCACCATCCGCGACCAAGGACCGCGAGAAATCATCTCGAGGAAGAGTCGAAGGCTTCCCACCAAGCGAAGCACCGGTATTACTTAGCACCAAAGCCCCACCGGGCGGTGGAGGAGGTGTCAACACAACCCTCGGGATGCACCGCCAAAACCCCAAAGATCGAGATCCGCGTGTGGGGTCACTCCGCAGCTATCCTTAAGAACATTCCGGTCATCACCAGTGGAGGCAGATTGAAGTCGAGACAAGCCCCATAACTTGTGGCCATGTCAAATGATTGTTCCCGGATAAAACCTTACCAAAGGAAAACTCCCAATAAGCATCCCCATCCTTGTCACCACTACCAAGAGCAATTCCCTTACCCTTATCCACAACAACCCCACTTGACTTAGTAGCCCCCTCGGTGGCACGATCATCACCACCTCCACCGGTGGCCCGATCACCACCACCACCACCGATAGCCGATCATCACCACCACCACCGGTGGCACGATCATCACCACCTCCACCGGTGGTCCGATCACCACCACCACCACCGTGCTTTGATCATTACCACCACCACCGGTGGGATCACCACCACCACCACCCGGTGGCCCGATCACCATCACCTCCACCAACGCTCCCACCGGCAATACTATCTACTTCTTGAGCAGGCGGAGAAGTCTCATTCGCTCTTCCCATCGGAAACATCCTCATCACCATCCACTGGACTGTTCACATCCTCGAAGTGTGTAGAACCCTCGGTGGGAGAATTCGACGATTGCTTGGGATTGATCTTCTTATTTCTACGCACCTACGACACATAATGATAAAAGAGCCATTGGCATCTCCTTTCCTTGGCATAATCAACATTATTTAAGAAAACGAAGGGGCATATATACGTAGAAAACAAACAACACACCTTAGCAACATTAGTATTATGCGGAAGAAGGTTAGCATCAGAGATATCTTCGTCTTCCGCGTCATCAACATCGCGATTATAAGCAAAATCCATACCTACAAAACTCATCTGCCAAGGGCAGTAATGGGCATAACGAGCGGGAGAAGCTTCGCGATGAGGATCATCAACGATAGGCTGCCAACCATGGGGTCCGGGGACCCAACCATAGGCCCACGGACCAACGACTTCAAGAACAGTGGCGAGACCATTCATAGTCATGATCACGCTTAATTCTCTCATCGGCGGGAATAGGAAGACCTTCGGCACTAGGAACCCTCGCTATCTTGGAATCACTTACCTCGCTCAAAAGTCGAACTTCCCCTTAACGGGAGCAATGTTCCGCGAGACTCACGGACCACGGCTTACGAGTATTCTGTTAACGTAATCTCCAAAGGATTTGTTGAAATTTTCAGGAGTATACCACCCTTTCTCCTTTTCTAATTTAGGGGCATAGCAAGGTCATCATCGTTTGCCCCTTGCTACGAAGATAGCATTCTCGGAGATGGCGAAGATAGTTTCTGTCAATTTGTTGCACCCCACGATTATGACTTTTCTTGGCGATATCGCGGCTAGACAAGACCGGTAGTAGAAATCATCACAGGCTTTATACAAAGGCAACATCAAACCAGCCTCGAAAGCACCCACGGTCGTCGACAAATGAAAGGCATCATGCGGTAATTGGTAACCATCTCATAAGTTATATCTTTATCGGGGCATAAAAACGCACTTGGAAGTGTCAAGACCGTGCTTCAATTTGAAGTCCTCAAGATCAATGTGTCCGAAAGTAAACTTCTTATTACCCAAAGGTAAAGGACGAAAAGTAACAACAGAGAGTCATCCTCGAAAGCATCTCCCGTAGTATCTTCCGAGAACCCGCCGCCTTCTTCTTAGGAGGAACTACATCTCCCGAAGATTCTATCTCCGTAGCCTTTCTCTTCGAAGGCCGAGTCTTAGTTGACTTACTTGAACTAGGCACAGGTGGATTAGTCTGCGGAGGAGGCTTGGTGCGGAGAGGCTGCACGTCTAAAGGTTCAGTACACGGATTCTGCTGCTTCTTAGGAGACCCACCTCTAGGGAGATTCACGGCATATCTAGACCCCTGCGGCGGATCACCCCTTTTAAGCGAAGGCCTCTGGCCAGGGGACGAGGATGTTCGTCCATCCCGAGGATTACCCTGGGTAAGTGAAGGCGAAGCTCCACCCCTAATATTGGAATCACTCCGAGGAGATCTGTGAGGACTTGACGGAGGAGTTTGGTAAGGAACCCGCGGACGATCGGACATATCTGCGGGCACAAACACAAATAAAAGTGCAAATCAGAGGCAAGGAAGATCGAAAAGCAAGAAAATCTCAAGAACAGCAGCAAACATGAAGAAAACCCTAGATTTCATCTACAATTACTTAAACTCTCAAACTATTATTCAAACTCAAAAGAAGAAAAATAAAATCAAAGCATGGCCGATGAAACACACGGCTCAGCGGCGTCAACTCTCAAATCCCAGGATATACATAAGATTAAATTCATCATTGACGCATCACCAGAAAATCAAAAACTCAACAGGGTTAGGCATGGCGAGTAAACGGAGAAAAAAATCATACCTGAACCTCAAAGAGTAAAGCAGCAGCAATGAAGGTGGCAACGAAGGCGCGGCGGCGAAAGAAAGAAAAGAGCAAAGCGGTAGCAAGCAATAATGGTGTCGAGGAAGTTAAGAAGATGAAGAAGACAATGGAACAGAGAGAATAAACGAGAGAATGTGAATTAAATTCACATTCTCTCATTCTTCTCTTTTTATAAGATCAAGAGAAACCGTCCCACTACCCAAAGGGAAGTTATGGTAGGATAGGGAAACGTGCACAATAAATGCAGGTAGCACCTTTTTAGGAGAAGTTATGAGGAGAGAGATAAAAAACGTACCACACGATTCTTCTTCCAACTAAGGCTAGCGCCCGATCACAAGAAGAGGGGAAAATTGTAAGTACACTTATTTATCTCCATCGCCACGTGTACTAAACGAGAACCCACGTGGAGGCCACGTCATAAAGAGGAATGACACGTAGGGGCATCCATGATATCTCGGACGACGTGCCATATGTCAAGACCAACGGTCGAAGATGAGGGAGCATCCAAGGTAGGTAATCCGCGCAACACCAAAGAGTTACTCTACCCCATCACGAGGTGAGATGTAATCAACGGTGGGATAGTCCAACCGACACAGACGTGACAAGAGAGGACCGACACCGGGCGCGGACCGGGACCACCCCAACCACTCGCATTTAATGCTGCTCAGAGGGCACGTGTCAGACGACCAACGAAGAAAACGAGGGTTGGTCAGCGTAATGAACTTGGGTATTATAGAAGCCGCGAAGTGACAGGGAAGTCCGCGGACCATGCACAGAGCACAAGACGATAAGATCTCAACAGCTCTTTGTCAGTGGACCCACTCGATTTAGCTATATATATGTACATCCCTTCCACAGAAAAGGGGGATCGAGAGTATAACCAAGGAATAGGAGAGAGAAAAGTGAGAAGTAAGTATGAGTATCAACCTATGAGGTTGATGAATACCAAAGATCTTGTGATTACTTTTGTAACCGTTTACTTTATAGTGAATATCCCAGGATCCGTGGACGTAGGCCTTAGTCTTTGAACCACGTAAATCATCGTCTCCTTTACATTTAGCATTCATATAGCTTTATTTATGTGTTTACGTCTTAGATCTACCATTTTGGATGTTGAGGAGATCATGACAAACCCGAGGGGTTTGGAATCGGTGAATCATCATCTACCTAGGCATATTATACTTTATTCACACTTTAATGCGTGTATTCAATTCATGTTGAGATTGTTTGTGAACACGTGGATGCTTACCTGATTTCTGTGTTCACAGAAGACAAAAAAATAAATCAATCTAATTCTTTAACCTTCCGGACAAAACGAGATTTATAGCTTAAACTGTGCGGAAATGCAAGCTTGCCGAAACCTGGGACTGAGGCAAGTAGTGGGCCCATTTTACCGTTGGTCGTCCAATCGGGATTTTCCTAAACCAGTTGGTCAGTCTAGCATAACCATAAACGGAGCTGATTTTGGTTTGGGTTATGTACGTTTTCATTGCTTTTCAATAGCTGTTTGTACCCAAAATTACTTATGGGCACGAAACACGATGAATGGATTGTTTGGTGTGTTTTTTGGGTTAGGAGACGAATTGAAGAACAAATAGAGAGACGAGAGGTTTAACGTGGTTCGGCATGGTTTGCCTACGTCCACGGGCGAATCCCCTAAGAGGGGGTGATATTTTATTGATATGTAGAATTACGATGTATCTTTTCTCTCCTATTTTCCCCTCCCTTCACGATTTATGCTCTCCCTATTTATACGATTCCATATCTAAATATAAACATAAATTACATTACTGCTCATTCATGTCTCCATCATCAATTCTCGTATAAAAGCAGTGGAGTTAATTTCGCACGTATGAAACCGGGGCGCATCGCATGCGCATGGCGAAAAAGCTGCATTTAGCACCTGCATGGATGAAAGCGCCGCATTTAGCATTTGCATGGCTGAAAGCGCGGAATTCAATTCGCATGGATGAAATGAATATTGCATGGCCGAATTCTTTGAATTCAATTCGCATGGATGAAGCTCGCTGAATTCAGTGCATGAAAGCGCACATTTATGCTTCCATGATAAATTCCCGCATAAATGATGGCGAGCAGACTATTGGTGGACATTTCTTTGGCGGAACAACCGACCGCATGGGTAGGGACCGCTTGATGGTTGTGAGCATGATGGTGGCGGTGTGGATGCATTTGGCCGGCATGGTTGGAGACTGGTTGGCATCGCGGAAGAGTTTTTAGGTGGGAATTGGTTAAGAACATTGCGGCTACAAGACCGAAAATTGGCTGGGTGGTGCGGCCGACCGATAGTTGACCGACGGTTGACTTTTTTGTTGACCGACCGTTGACCATTGACCTTGACCAGAAGTTGACTTTGATAGTTGACCAGAGCTTTGACCGTTGACCTTGATGGAAGTTGACTTTGATAGTTGACCGACTTTGACCATTGACCGTGCATGCGGTGGTGGGCTGCCTTGGTTGATTGGTTAGTGGGCTTGCATGAGGACCAAAAGATGATTCAAGTATCAATTTGGCCCATTAAGTGGTATTTTTACTTATGGTACAAACATCGCCCCCTCTTAACCACCAACTTGTTGGGGGTTAAGAAAAATTTTGTGTTCCTTAGTCAATGATAAAAGTCGCCCCCAAGTGTGGACTATTGATATTGAGGTGATTGGCGAACTTCCCTTGTTGTTTGCGGAAATCAAGACGCAGTGAAGAGTAAATTTATGTTGCTGAAGCGTAAATAGAACCGCCTTCGTTGATTATGGAGATCATAATCAAGTCGCCCCCAAGTCCGCAAAAACAAGAATCAAGTGATGCAACTAAGCTTGATAACGGAGAAGAGTGATGTTGGAAATGAGCGTAACAACATCAGCCGAAGCTGGGTCCGCGTAAGCCGTGATCAACCTGGACTCAGAGCGACGAGCTAACCGCACCGGCTGCAGCCGCGATCACCGGACTCCAGGAGTGACGAGCGAACCGCAATGCAAGAGCCGCGATCACCGGACTGCAAAGAGTCATGAACAGAGGATGGACTGCAGCTAGTTTTCTGAATAACTGGTTCCGCAGCTAAAGACGAGCATTGCAAAGAAATTTCTGCGATCACTGACTGGCAGGAGCGACTTGTTAAATCGCACCACAAAGAACTCGCGATCACTGACTACATGTGGGAGTGACGAACCAGACTGGGCAGCACTCGCGACGCCCGGGATCGTTGTGAGCTGCGAATCAGGAGACGGATCGGCAGCTACTCGGTCACCGGTCTCGCAAGAACATCGTATTATGAAGAATGCATCACTGATCAGGAGGCGGCGAGCAAAAGCGCACTCTGGCCATTGCGATCGAATTTGGACTATAGGAGTAACGAGCAAAGCTGCACGCATCACGTGCGATCGGTTGAGTTGCGAGGAGTGGCGAAGCAAAAGCGCAGCTATGGCAGTTGCGATCGGTGAGCTTGCAGGAGTGGCGAGCAAAGCGCATGCTGCGGTGCGATCGGTTGGGCTGCGGGAGTTGCGAATACATGTGGGGCTGGCCGAAGCTCGATCAGGTGAGTGCGGCGGCATCGAGCATTGCTGGCGAGCTGCGATCGAGCTAGGCTGCGGGAGCTGGCAAGCAAAACTCCCTTCTGGCCAGCTGCGATCGGGTGAGTCTGCGGAGTTGCGACAGTGGACTGCTGGCCTGGCATCGAAGCATTGCGGCCAGTGCGATCGAGCTGGGCTGCGGGAGCGACGAGCAAAACTCCACTCCGGCAAGCTGCGATCACAGTGCTGCGGGAGTGACGAGCAAAGCGCAGCTGGCCGGTCGCGGGTTCACTGGCGGGGAGTTGCGAATAAAGCTGGGCTGCGGCGGTTTCGATCGGCTAGTCTGCGACAGCCGACGAACACGATTACAAGTGCGATCGGCTCGGCTGCGGGAATACAAACGAGCCGGACTGCGGTAGCTTCAATCAATTTGGACTGCGGCAGGCTGGCCGAGGGACTGGATTTAAACGATTCGATAAACCTAGGTGTCATAGTTATAAATAAAACTAGACGACATCGGTTGCGTCCAACTGAGTGCAACTGTGCATTTGCATCGATTTGCGTCCAACTGGAGTCGAGAATTCATAGGCAAAGCTGGGCGCATCGGTCGCGTCCAACCGAGTCTGACAGTTGCTTTTGAAGTGGAGTACAATAATTCAATCAACATCACTATAGAAGTTTAACATTACTGATGATTGTAAAAATTGCGTAAAAATATTAGGGTGTACGTTCGCCCCCTCTTAATCCTACAACTCGTTGGAGGATTAAGAAGTTTGGGTTACCTGAAGTTTCGATTTTCAAAAGCTTAATTTCGCATTGCAATTAGGTGCTATGTAACTTGCCCCCAAGCGTATGAAGTGTTACACAGCTTGCCCCAAAAGAGTAATTTTATACCATGAGGTGTTACATATCTCGCCCCAAGTGATGGTCGAGTCATGTTGAAGTGATATGCAACTCGCCCGGAAGATAGTAATTGTCATGCTGCTCAATGCTTGCACAAGGGTGCATTTCCTTGCTGCATTTTGCTCGCGCATGGGATTTTGAATATGTCTGTTATCTGGAATTCGCGCGGGGGGCCAATCCCACTATTCTAGATACGCGCAGAATTGAAATGTGTGCATCTCCTCGTTGAGAAGATGCTTGCCACATTAAAGGTGCCTTACTGAACAAAAGTATGCAAGAATATATGAAAAGATGCAAAAATATGTAAATTGTATACTTACCTTATTGAAAATGTTACTGCGTCGCTTTCGAAGTGATTAGGATGCCCACTTGGCTATGTCGGTGTTTTCGTGACGATGATTAGTATAGTTGCCTTAGCGTCTCGTCTCGACTTAGTAATTGATTTGTCTGTGGGATTTGGAATGCACCGATTAATTCCAAGTGGATCGAAAGACGATTTTCACGAAGCGTATTTCAGCAGTGTGATCACTGCACTGCAATGATTATGCGCAAAATCGATTGAATTAGTTGTGAGGAAATCAGTATTGAAAACAGATTTTGGGGAAAATCGGACTAGCAGATTCGATCCAGCTGGGTATGAGAATTAAAAGGATCTGCTGTTCGATCAACGAGCAACATGATTGTTCTGTGAAACAGGATTGCAATAGTTCGATCAACTGATCTGTAATAGTTATGTGGAAAAGGATTGCGGCGATTCGATCAACTGGCTGCAAAAGTATTTTTTCGGTGGTGATTGAATGTGGCCGTTTACAGTCTTTGTCTTTTTACATTTCTAAAAATTTTAACTTTCTCCGAAAATTGGAATGTTGCCTTCACGACCTTGGTAATTGACATACGATCTCATCGGGCCGACAATCACTCAGTTTGGATGCACGAAGAAGAAGTTATCGAGGAAACAAAATTGGTTGGTCAGCGCCTTGATCTAACATGTTGATGACGTGATTGTACCCAAAAAATATTATGCTCCAATTGCAAAAATTTACCTTCATGTCATAGGATATTGAAATGCGATCGCAACGAGCCAAAATCATCCAATTCGGACGTGAGACGAAGAAGATATCAACGAAACAAATTTTTAGACCAAGCCCTAGTGGGGTGTACATATCCTCAAGGCAAGAGAAACTGGGTGGAATAATCCTAGGGCTACGGGATTAAATTGCGCCGCGTTCCATTGAAACAGGGCTACGGAATTAAGATGTACCGCGCCGCACCGAATCATTCCCTCCAATTAATCGGCGATTAATCGCTGCATCCGACTAATCGCCATTTGATCGCCGAGTAATCGCCGATTGCCTCATTGGCCGGGTGGCCGCATGGCTTGTCTGCCGCCGTCGTTCGTCGCCCATATTTGTTGCCCCCGTTCGCCGCCGCCGCTTCCGCCGTTCACCGCCGCCGCTCGTAATGGCCGCCGGGTCTGGCCGTTGGCTGTGACCGCCGTTTTTTTTGTTTTTTTTCGAATTTGATTTTGATGTTTTACAGAGCATCGAAAATGGATGTACCAGGGAGCATCAACGGTCTGTGTGTCCAGCGCATCGAAGGTTGATGTACCACCATTGCATCGAACTGTTGCTGAGAATGGAATTTTGATGTATCGCGGAGCATCGAAGTTTGATATACCACTGAGCATCAACGGTTTACATACGCCGAACATCGAAATTTGATGTAACAAGAAGCATCGAACTTTTTCTGAGAATTGAATTGGATGTAGCGCAGAACATCGAAGTTCGATATACCACTGAGCATCAACGGTTTACATACGCCGAACATCGAAATTTGATGTAACAAGAAGCATCGAACTTTTTCTGATTGATGGAAGTGGGTGATGGACACCTTTGACGTGGGTGAGTGAAAAGTAAGGTGGGTGAACGAAACCCCTGAAGAGGGTGAACAGATCTGAGGCCGCCGCCGCTCGCTGCCGCCTCTCGTAAGGGCCGGCAGCTTTAGCCGGTTTTTTTTTTTTTTTAAACCTTTCGCAACACATTTCTGGAAATGTGATCTTTGCCTTCGGACCTTTGGTGACAGGTTTCATTGACTTGTTGTGTTTTCCTTGAAAGCTTCTCGTAACATCCTATGGATTTTTAGCAACGGTTGTGTGGACTGTTGCTGTTTCTCCTAGGAGTTTCACCATGATTTTCCTTCACTTTTGTGGCCCTTTATGGAATTTTCTGAGATGATTTTCTGGAGGTTTTCCCTTGGGTATTCAAGCGCCTTGAGATGTAGACAACTTGACAACTTTGCGATCATGAAAGTATTGATTTTGTTATACAGCAAACTTGAACAGGTGGATAATGCGTTATTTGAGAAGCAATTTTTTCGGACTTTGGACTTGAACATGCTGCGGATCGAACATCCTGACAACAACCTTGGTGATTTTCGTAGTGAGTCATCTTTGGTGGCTTCCGACTGCGATGCTGGGCTATAGTAATTGTGATTAACTGAACTGGAGCAGGCTGCGATCACTGACTGGGCGATGATAGAAATCAAAGCGGATCCGGCGATGTTGTGGATCGAATATCCTACAAACGATTTTGATGGTATTTCACTACAACTTTTTCCGCAGTAATCGAGCATCCGGCAACACTATCATCGATTTTTTTAGTGATGCGATTTTCATTGGTATCCGCGAGTAATAGCTTGACAAATCAAACGGCGAATCTTGATTGCAAATAGCGATTGCGATCAAGCTGGACTGTAGTATGTGCGATTATATTTAGCGAAGAATCACTGCGATCACTGGATCATGATCGTTATGATCAAACCGGACTGCGATGAGTTGCGATCAACTGACTCGCAATAGTGATTTTTCAAAAAGCTCAGACTGCTTTTTCACGGACACGATTTTGAAGCATTTTCTACAACTTTTATCAATGGGAAAACACGATTTCTTTTCTCGTATCTCCCCTTAGTCGGCGCCAATGTTTGTACCCAAAATTACTTTTGGGCACGAAACACGATGAATGGATTGTTTGGTGTATTTTTTGGGTTAGGAGACGAATTGAAGAACAAATAGAGAGACAGAGGTTTAACGTGGTTCGGCATGGTTTTCCTACGTCCACGGGTGAATCCCTTTGGGGGTGATATTTTATTGATATGTAGAATTACATTGTATCTTTTCTCTCCTATTTTCCCCTCCCTTCCTGATTTCTGCTCTCCCCTATTTATACAGTTCCATATCTAAATATAAACATAAATTACATTAACTGCTCATTCATGTCTCCATCATCAATTCTGTATGAAGCAGTTTGGAGTTAAGTCACACGTATGAAACATTTACTGCAATCGCATCTTGCATGGCGTAAACCGATGCATTTAGACTTTGCGTGGTGAAACCGCTTCATTTAGCACCGCATGGCTGAAATTGCTTTGGAATTCAATTCGCATGGCCGAAACTATTTGAAATGAATATTGCATGCATTTGAAAGCTTTGGAATTCAATTCGCATGGTTGAAAGCTGGAATTCAATTGCATGAAACCGCACATTTATGCTTCCATGATAAATTACGTATAAATGATGGCTGGCGGTATTGGTGGATATTTCTTGGCGGAACAACCGACTCGCATGGGTAGGGACCAGCTTGATGGTTGTGAGCATGATGGCTGGCGGTGTGGATGGGAGGCCGGCCGGCGGCATGGTTGGAGAGCCGGGGTTGCGCAAGCGAAAGAGTTTTTGGTGGAAGTGGTTAGCGGCATTCTTTGCCTACAAGAATAAAAATTGGATAGGGGTGCGACTGACTTCAATAGTTGACCGACGGTTGACTTCGACTGTTGACCGACCGTTGACCTTGACCAGAAGTTGACTTTGATAGTTGATCGACTTTGACCGTTGACATTGACCAGAAGTTGACTTTGATAGTTGACCGACTTTGACCGTTGACCGGTCTGTGCAGACTGGTGGGCTGCCTTGGTTGACTGGTAAGTGGGCTTGGATGAGGACCAAAAGATGATTCAAGTATCAATTTGGCCCATTAAGTGGTATTTTTACTTATGGTTCAAACAATAGCGTTCTTTCATAAGACTATATCAGGCTCCTAGCTCATCAGGTTGTTGAATTCACTCGAACCCTATGTTGTAAAAGGAGAGTGCCTAGGCGCCAAATAAGCACTAAACGTAGGTCCAGCGCCCGAGTAACTCAGTTCTGCACTACTTTCCACCCTGGCGCCTTAGGCGAGCGAGTTTGGCGCTTTTGGTGCCCGATGGGAGTGTTAGGCGTTAGCCTAAGCGTCAAAGGCGCTCCCCCAACTCGCCAAACTCTACAATGAATATGGTAATATACGGTAACATGCAAGATTAGGGTTCCTTGTCTGCCTCTTTTCTTCTTCATAATCTCATCAATGATAAATGTGATTGAGGGTTCCTAATCAATTAAGATTAGGGTTCCTAATCAATTATAGTAAATGTAAAACTTATAATTCAATGCAAATATTAGCTATTTCCTTTCTTAGTATTATTCTATCAATCACCGAAATATTGCATGACCTAAAAATGGTAAGAAATTTAATATTTTGGAGAACAACTTGATTGATGGTTTTTATTTGCTATAATACAATTACAGTATAATTGGTTTTTGCTTAATCTAATTTTGGATAACTCAGACTACCGCCACAAGTCAACGACGAAAACTACGGAAAGTAACGTGATTGATGTAATATACTATATACATATATTCCTTGATATTCCCAATCATTAAAAGATTTATTTGGATTGCAGGAATATTTCTCGCGTCACCATTAAAGGAAAGTCAATGAAGATTAAAGTTGGCAATACAAGTAGAAGTAGCTACTCTATATAATCAAAACTTTCCTTATTTGTGGAGCTAAAATTTCATCTTTGTCAAATCATCCTCTTGGCTTTTTATCCTCAATGAATATGAAGATGTGTTTGAAGTTATTCCTGAACTGCTTATACAGTACTCGTGATACATATACATGTACACGTAAAACCAGTCAAATTCTAAAACTCATCTCTTTAAATGATCACCTTGCTGCACAGATATATCTAAGCACTTCCAGAATTGCTTGTACGTACTCATTGTAGATGTAGAAAATCCTACTACTACATCCGATGGTCCATCCTGCACACAATAAGAAGTAACAAGCAAGAGAAGTAGAAGAACACAAGATATACGTGGTTCGGTATGATTACCTATGTCCACGGGGGTAAAGGGATGATCTTATTACTTGATTCAAGATTACAAGATGAATGCTTCTCTCTCAATGCTCTAGGTATGCTCTCTTTCCTCACTTCTTACTTGAGTTTTACCTCTCTACATGGTCTCTATTTATAGTCACAGGTGATGATAAAACTAGTACTACGATGTTAGGCCTGATGTAGCTTCCTTGATGTTCTTCTCGGATGATCAGTTGGTGCTTCAGCCGATATTCCTATTTTCTTAGGCTGAGATATCTAGCCGAGCCGAGTGATGTCCCCTTCTGATATCCCACTACCCGATGTCGCTTGTTTGGTGGAGATGACCGATGTCGCCCTTTAGGTCCTTGCCGAGTATTACTTTGACCGAGCTCTTCTTATCTCTTCACCAACTCGTCACAAGTGCATTTATTGCTCTTGTACCCGATGTGCACCACGTCGAACTTTTCTCTCTTTATGTCGACTTCACGGGCTATTTCAGTTCCTCTTTTCTCGCGCCCAAATTTGGTGAGGTGATTCAGTACTTCTAGTGCTTATTTTCCTTGGTACGCCATTGCCTAGGATTGTTCCACCTGTCCCTGTGGATTATTTACACCTACATTTATGACCCTTCTTCCGCTCGTGTGGTCGACACGAGGGGAAAAAACCGCCTCGTCTTCACACGTCTCTGACCATGCCGGGTTTCATGCCATGCTTCTCCCCACTTTCTTTAGTTATTTTAACCTGTTCACCTTCTCCGCCGGTTACAGTAGATGGGGTTAATAATTCTGACCCTTAAACCTTTGGTTCATCATTTCCTTCGCCATTTCTTTTCCTTCCTTCTCTGTTTTCTCCGCTTCTTCTTCATCGTTATCGGTCATATTTTCCGACAGGTTTTATTCCTTTTCTGTTCAATTCCTCGAGTTTTACCTAGCTTTGCTGCCATTTTTTGTTTCCGTTGCCGCTGTAACTTCTGACTTCCGCCATTTCTTCGTTTTCCCGGCTGTTTCTTTGATTAGCTTCCATGGCGTCTTCAACTCCTTCCATGACGGAAAAGAGGTGCATGAGTTATACCTTTTCTGACGAAGACGGTGCACCGCTTGATTCCATGTTTGTTGTTGAGAGCCCTTCTAAGCATGATCATCGTGCTTTGGATTACATCTTTTCTGATAACCCTTCTTCCTTTTCATGTAGAGGTCGATAAGAGAATCGCTAAAGATTTGTCGGATGAGCCGTTTATCCAACAGTTGAAAGATGAGTTCAATCTCCATGGCTATGACGTCAGGGTCCTATCGGGCCAAAAAGGTGTTTTAAAGAAGGATGATGTCATGAAGTTTCCACACTCGGCCGAGGCGACCATCGTTACCCGGGGTCAGTTATAGCTCGGGTTGCGTTTTCCTCTGTATGATCCTAGCCGTCCGTTTTGGTATAAAGCTTTCTCTAAGATCCGCTCGTCCCGTGCTTTGGCTCAATGGAATGAAAACACCTTTCAAATCCTATTCGAGTAGGAGAGACGCATTCGAGGTGAATGTACTCCTACCCCTTGATCCACCTATGATTCTTCTCAGGCGGGCGACTACACTCCTGCTAGTTTTGCTGATAATTATCGAAGCGGGACTGTTACCAATGGTGATCTCGCCGTTTTTGCTGCTAGCCCTCATCGCCATAAGACTCTTCCTGAAGGTGTCAAGAAGCTTTTATTGGACGAAGATCCCGAGGGGAAGAGTTCTAACAAACATGCCCGTCATAATAGTGACGCGGCTTGGGGACCAAAGTTCCTTTAGCTATTTACGGTCCTCTTCGAGCGGCGAGTTTTCTTCTCGGCCGAGTCTTATCCCTTTTGGGTAGTCAACGTTGATCGGGTAAGTGTGTTTCCCGGTTTTTGATTTAGCTGATCGGCTCGGGTGACTAGTAGGGTGATGTTTTAATTTTTGTGTTTTACATCCTAAGTCCCAGAGCGTTCCTTCTGAGTCTCTCAGTCTTCGGAAGAGGGATAAGGGTTCTAGTGCAGGAGCCGAGAAGGAGACAGGGAAGGTAACAAATATACTGCTCTCTAATTGTAGTACATGTACTTGCCCCTAGTTGTTGCCTTGAATGGTTCTGACATCGGCTCATGTGCAGAAGCTGAGAGTTGACAGAGCTGGAGGTGCTTCGGAGAGAGATGGTGAGGATCTCGAGGATCGGCTGCCTTTATTACATTTCCCGAGGAAGTCGCCTCAGAAAACTTATGATGTTTCGTCTACCCTTGTAGGTGGGAAGCCTAGTGGGAAGGGCAAGGAGACCAAGGGCGACTTATCTGCCCCGGGGAAAACTATGCCCCAATGACCCCAAATTGGTAAAGGGATTGTTCTTCTTGACGGTGTTGTGTATCTTGAATCTGATGGTGATGATGATGAGGATCTTTTTGATGGAGATGACGAGGTCGATGGTGGTGAAGAGGAGCAGAAGCAAATGGAGAAGCCTGGTGGTGGTGGAAATGATGTGGTTACTCGTGATGAAGAGGACGTCACTTATGGGAGCGAGTTGCTGGAGCCCATTTCTCCTGTGGTTCCTAACTCGGGCAGTACCACCTCTTTTACGGTATCGGGCCCTATGTGCAACTCCCTAGGAGCTCTTATTTCTCCTAAATTTGCCTCTCTTTCGGATAAAGATAAGATCAAGGCCGCCTCGTTGTATGATGCTGGTCTAAAGAGCACTTTTGATCTGCTGGTGAGTTGTGTTGATCAGGTTATGCGTTCACGCCATGGGGTAGGTGCTAATGATGTTGATGCTTGTAGGATATCAATCGCTCGTTGTTAAACGCCGCCATTCAGCGCAAGGAGATCGCTGAGAAAGAGGGCCTTCGTCTCTTATTACAGCAAGAGCGTGAACGATCCAGGGGGCTGGAGAAGCAACTAGCCGAGACTCAAGGTATTTATTTAGATTTCAAGTGTTTATGATTGATTATGTAGTGCCAATATCCTGAGTTTAGTACTACCTTCCTAGCCGAAATTTCTAGTATGGAGGACGATGCTGCCACGAGGTATTGCTTGTTGAAGAGGGAGATTGATATAGAACGAGGTCATGTTTCGAATTTACAACAAAGGATTGTCAATAAGGATGAAAAAATTGGTCGTCTGGAAACCGATATTGAAAGCCTGCAAACCCAGCTGCATCTTTATGTGACTTTTGAGTATGTTCCCGAGGAGATGGATAATCTTAGGGCGAGCTTGTCTCGATTCCAGGGTACCGATGCCGACAAGACTCTGTTGGCCAATAATTGGAAAGTCAGTGTGGACGGTTAAGGCTTCAAGTCCGGGATTTGCACGCAGATCTCCTTCGGATTCTGGGGGAGAAAAGTGCTGTCGAAAAGTGTATCCAAGAATCTCTTGAGAAGCTTAGAGAATCTAAGAGAGTCTTTGAGGAGTTGGAGTGGGTTCAACGAGCAACGCTATCTAGAACACTCTCTGCCCCTCCAATGAATTTAACAAGCACCGCTATCTAGAACTTTCCTCTAAGATATCTTTCCTTGAGTGTAGCTTGTTTGAGTCCGAAGAGACCGTTAGAGTAGTCACCTCTTTACTTGAAGGTGGTGTCCCTTGTATTGTGTTTTTATTGTTGTTGTCCTTATGTTGTTGTTATGTTGCTGATTACTCCCGTGTTTTGTCAGCCGAGCAAAGGAAGGTGGCATCGTTGGAAGAGGAGAATGCCCGATTGAAGGGGAAGGAGACGCAGCTGCTGGCGAGGGAAGCTCAATTGCTCGGGCAGGTGGTCACTGCTGAAGCGGCATCAATACAGTTGACACTCGACCTTGCTGCTGAAAAGGCGAAATTTAATGATGAGCTCGTTACCAGGGTCAAAGATGGTGTAAAGACGGATCTCGATAAGAAGCGGGCCGACGCTGCTGCCAAGAAGGCGGTTCCGGGATCGTCTCCTCCCATAGAGTAGGCTCATCTTTTTGTATTTGCGTCGCTATTTCTCCCTTTGCATTGGGTTGTAATCCGCTCGAACACCTTTATTTTCTCATACGTTTTCTTTTAAGGGGGTGCTGAGTCACCAATTCGGTTGTTTTCCTTGATTTCTGACATTGCTGTTCACGTTAATGTTCTTACTTGTGTTGTGCCGACGATATGTGGTTTTATTTTTACGGCTAATTTGTGTGTATCTGCATAAAAATGAGTAGATCAGTTAGCGTAAATGCCGTTTCTGTCGAACACGCTCAATAGGGAGGGTTATTGGGCCCAATGCCATGTCCCGATTGAGGTATCTCATCACCGTATTTCAAGATCTAGTGGTAGGGTATTTGGTCTGCCCTAAGTTCTATAGGATCGATATCCCAAGAAGTTATCAATGAAATTTCTTGGGAAAGTGATTCCGGCCACTTGCGAGGGGAGCAATGTTGCCTGCTCGACTGTCGAGTACTCATGCCTCGACAATCGGCCACTGGTTTCCAACCACCAGGGCCCTAGGGATACCTCGACACTTGCACACTGCCGTCGCCCCGACACTTGCACAATGCCATCTCCTCAGGTTCGAAATGACCATTTAGACGCAATTTTCACATTTTCGACCCCACGTGGCCTTTCAAGGAAATAGATGACAATATATCATACCTGCTCTCATGGGTGATATAGCTTTAGTCGCTTAGCATTCCACGGTCGTGGCTCGGGTGTTCCGTCAGGTTTTAGTATCTTGTATGCTCCTTCACCGACCTTCTCGACAATAGTATAGGGTCCTCCCCACCGTGCTGCTAGTTTTCCTCCTTTTTTATCACACTCATAACTGGTAGATACTTCAGTACCAATTGTCCTGGCTGGAACTCTCTTGGTCGGACCCACTTGTTATACTCTCGTTGTATTCTTCGTTGGTAATTTTTCATCTTTTGTAGGGCCATTTCTCTTTTTTCTTCTAGGTCGTCGAGCTTGGCCAGGATAAGATCTGCCGAGATGTTTCGCCTCCACGCCTCAGTCCTTGTTGTAGGTATCATCGCCTCCGTTGGAAGGATAGCTTCGGTCTCATATGTTAACATGAAAGGCGATAATCTGGTTGCCTATCTACGAGTTATCTTGTAGGCCCACAAAACATTGTAAAGCTCTTCACACCATTCCCCGTATTCTCCATCAAGCTCCATATTTAGGTTGTTGGCGATGGTTTTGTTTGTGATCTCAGCTTGTCCATTACTCTGAGGGTAAAGGGGTGTGGACTTACTCTTTCAAATGTTGTAGGTATTGAATAGTAAGTCGATATTCTTGCCCTGTAGCTGTTTTCCATTGTCCGAGACGATTGCCGCTGGTACCCCAAAACGACAGATGATGTGCTCCCAAATGAATCGAAAAACATCTCTATCCAGAATATACTTTAATGAAGCGGCCTCTACCCATTTAGTAAAGTAGTCGGTAGCCATAATTAAGTATTTTCTCTGCCCCGTTCTGACATGCAATGGTCCTACGATGTTGATTCCCCATTTGGCGAAAGGTCAGGGGCTGATTACCGAGTTTAACGTCACTGCTGGTGCGTGTATCTTTTTTCCGAACTCCTGGCATTCGTCGCAGATGAGTGCCATATGATTTGCATCCTCATTCATGTAAGGCCAAAAAAAAACCATAGTCTTGGCCCGTGCTGCTAGGCTACGACCCGAGCTGTGATTTCCCGCGGCCCCATAATGCAATTCGTTCAGAATTGTGTGCCCCTCTTTTTTGCTTAGGCGTCTTAATAACGGTCCTAGGTATGATTTCCTATACAGAATGCCATCTCGGAGCTCATATGCAGCTGCTTTGCTTTTGATTTTGTTGATCTCGGGTCGCCCCTTGGGTAGTTCTCCTGTCTCTAGATACTCGTGGATAGGTTTTCACCAATCATCGGCTTTATATTGATCAACAAGTAGTTCTTTGCCACATACGCGCTAATGCCCATTGTCTCCAGATCGATGGCATTAAGATTCTCCTAATTCTGATGCCTTCAACACTTGCATCCGTTAGCATGGAGGTGATGTATGCTAGAGCGTCCGAGTGGAGATAATCTTTCCTACAGATATGCCGAAGCTTGATGTTTGGTATCTGGACGATGTAAAATTGGGAGGGTTCCCAATATTTTTGTAACAGGGGGTCATGTATAGCGTACTGCCCGCTGATCTGTCTGACGACTAGCTGGGAGTCACTTATTAGTCTAACATCTTGAATCCCCATCTCCACTATCAGGCGCAGAGCATGTATCACTTCTTCGTATTCCGTGACGTTATTGGTTTCCTTAAATTCAAGCTTAAACGAGTGGACCATCTTCTTTCCCTTTGGCGTTGTGAAGACCAATCCAAGGCCTGACCCGTCTTTATTGGATGATCCATCCACAAAAAATTCCCATCGTGTCGGGTTACAGGTCTCGAGGAAGTCGGACGGATCCTCTTGGTCTTCCTCCATTCCAGGGATGTCTTCTACTTCATCTTCGTCGCTCAAGGGAAAGTCTGCCAGAAAGTCGGCCACTGTCTGTGCTTTTACTGATGTTCTCATATCGTAGAAAATATCGAATTTCTTGATTTGTGCACTACACTTGGAGATCCGCACCGACCTGGATGCATTGTCGAGTACTGATTCTATGGAGGATTTCGTGAGTACCCGAATTCTGTGAGTTTGGAAATACGTCCGGAGTTTTTGTGTTGCAAATACCAAGGCTAATATCAGTTGCTCGATTCTGGTATAGTTCTTCTCGGCTGGGTTCAGGGTTTTGCTTATGAAATACACCGGCCTTTCTTCTCCTCTTACGTTCTTGAATATGACGACACTAATGGCATAAATGTTCGCCCCAAGATATAGGGTCAGCACCTTCTAGGGCTCGGGTCTTTGTAACACCGGCAGGCTCGCAAGATGCTGCTTAATTTTCTGAAAAGCTTCTTCGCATCCCTCGGTCCATTTGAAATTCTCTCATTTCCTTAACGTCCCGAAGAAGTCCTTGCATTTGCCAGATGATCGAGATATGAATCGCCCCAAGGCTGCCAAGTTCCCGTTTAGCCGTTGTACGTCTTTAATCATCACAGGTGATGGCATTTCTACGACGGCTCTGATCTTATCTGGGTCGGATTCGATACCTTTGTCAGTAATTATGTACCCTAGAAACTTGCTCGAGGTAACCCAGAAGGTGCACTTAGCAGGGTTCACCCTCAACTTGTATCTTCTCATGGTTTGAAATATGTCTCG
Source organism: Papaver armeniacum (assembly GCA_023531295.1). Classification (NCBI taxonomy): domain Eukaryota; kingdom Viridiplantae; phylum Streptophyta; class Magnoliopsida; order Ranunculales; family Papaveraceae; genus Papaver; species Papaver armeniacum. The sequence continues at coordinate 188,744 of JAJJWW010010484.1, forward strand.
GAGGTCATCGATGCGGTTGGTGGCCACCTTGCTCTTGACCAGCATGTCGTCCACATATACGTCAATGGTGTTGTGTATCTTGTCTTTAAACATGTCTTCTACTAACCTTTGGTAGGTAGCGCCAGCGTTTCTCAGCCCAAACGACATTTTGGTATAACAATATAACCCTCTGGGTGTGAAGAAAGATGTGTGCTCTTGGTCCTCATGGGACAGGGGGATCTGGTTATACCCCGAGTATCCGTCCATGAGTGTTATTGCCTTGTATCCAACTATGGATTCTACTAGCTGATCGATGCTGGGGAGGGGGAAGCTATCTTTCGGGCAAGCTTTGTTCAAGTCTCTAAAGTCCATGCAGACCCGAACACCTCCATTCCTTTTAGGGACTATCACCATGTTAGATATCCACTGTGGATATTGAGCCTTTCAAATAATCCCTGCTATTTGTAGCTTCATTAGCTCGGCCTCAACCGCTGCTTGTAGCTCGGGTGCAATCTTCCTCATCTTTTGCCGGATCGGCTTGAACTTGGGGTATATTCTCAAGTGATGTGAGCAGACTTCTGGGTCAATTCCCTCCATATCGTGTATTTTCCAGGCGAATACGTCCATGTGTTCTCTTAAAAGAGTTATCAACTGCTGCGTTTGTTCATCCGTCAATAGAGTCTTTATTCTCACTATTTTAGGCTCTTCCTTAGTGCCTAAATTAATTTGTCGAGTAGATTCTAAGGCCGAGAAATTGGACTTCGGTTCATCGACTATTGTCGGCTCCTTTGATTGCTATAAGATCTCATTCTCTCTAGCTTCATAGGTGGTGATGGCTTGTGATATCACCTTTTCTAGTTCTTCTCCCGCCCTTATCTCCTTAGCTTTGTTCTTTACTTTGGCGCTTCCTTGATCGCCTTTCTTCGTTCTGTTGGATGTCTATCTGTACGCATTGTCTCGCTGCCTGGGGGTCGCCCAACACCTCCACTACTCCTCGATATGATGGAAACCGCAGTCTTTGATGGTACGCCGATGCCACTCCTTTGATTCCTGCGAGCCAAGGTCTACCAAGGATTGCTTCGTAAGGTGACATGACGTCGACCACACAGAAGGTGGTGAGTGTGTCTAAATACCCTTCTCCGTCCGAGACTCTGAGGGTGACTTCTCCCTTTGGTACCGTTACTGTACCGTTGAAACCGTAGATTCGATAGGTCGACGGGATTAAGATGTCATCAGATAACTCCATTCTTTTGAAGGTATCGTAAAAAAGGACCTCGACTGAACTCCCGTTGTCCATTAGTATCCTTAGGACACCCCATTCTTCGATAAGTAAGGTTACCACTAGGGGATCTCCATGGGCTTGACCATTTGACGAGACGTCTTTTGCTGAGAAAGTGATCGGCTGCGCATCATCCAAGGTTCCATGGGCGTAGTTTTAGCCTGTGAATATTTCCTTTACCGTTCGATCTCTTTTATGAATCCTTGAAGTGATACATGTACCCAAGTCAAACCCTTGAGTTGCGAGTGTGAGATGGTGTTACAGGCGAACCGGGTACCACGATTGATTCTTATTTGATGCACCGGGACGTTGGGCTGGCCGGGTGTCGCGATGTCTTGACAAAATGTCGCAAGTATCCATCTCGGATCGAGATCTTGGACGATATCTTTGACCTCCCGGCAATCATTGGTTGAATGGCCATGATACTGGTGGTAATGACAAAACTCGGGATGGTTCCTGGTTTCATCATACTGGATTCCTCTCGTCTTGGGGCATCTGATGTCGTTCCTCTTTTCTACTTCCTTGAATATTTCTTCCAATGGTGCATTTATAGGAGTGTAAGTTCTGGGTTCGTGGCGAGGCTTCTTTCCTTTCTCGACCCAACTTTTCTTGTTCGACCCTTGATGTTGTGTGCTCGGCCTTTTCTCTGATCATTTCGGGTTTTCTCGTGGGATCGCCTCTACTGAAGTGCTTGCTTCTTGTATTCCCCCATCATGTGCTTCTTCATGTATTTATTCTAGGACGATGTAGTGTTCTTGCATTTTCCTGATTTCCCTTAACGTTTGGGGTTTCTCGGTATACATTCCTATCCAGATAGGGTCTGACTTTCCCAATGAATTTTCGAACCCGAAGATTTGTTGATCAACCGTTACCTTCCCGATGTCAGTACACAGCTTTCTCCATATATTGGTTAGAGACCGCAATGGTTCCTTAAATCTTCGTGCTAGTGTAAAGAGCTTATTGACTCTGGGCCGAGCTATACTGTTGTGCATGTAAGTTTCCAGGAAGGTTTCCACCAAGGCAGCATAATTGACAACGGACTCATCAGGCAAGGTGTAAAACCAGTCCTTCGACTCACCTTCAAGACTCGCTGGAAAGAACTTGCACATGACCACATCGTAATTCGTCTATTGTAACAGAGACATGTCGTACATTTTGACATGTTCTCCTGCGTCACCCGTGCCTTCAAACCTGGATGGGAAGGTCGGCAACGTACACTTTAGTGGGAATGGAGTCCGATCCAGTTCCTTAGTAAATGGTGTCTTATGTGCTTCGCTGATCACTTCCGCCAACTTGTCGTCCTCGTCATTTTCTGTCAGCTTCTTGACCATCTGCTCAAGTTGCTCGAGCTTTTGCTTGGTTGTTGCATCCGTTCCCTCATTTGCCTCCTCTTCCTCGGTCGAAGAGTTCTCAGGTGGGCCATACCCTCCATTTAAGTGATTAGGCTCTGGCACACGCTCTCGGTTCGGGGGTGGGGTTGGAGTGTTTCTTGGCTGGGCTATTCCTAGAAGCGCCTCGGCTCGACGATCCTCTTGACCCGGCTCTCCGATTGCGGAACTAGTAGTTTTCATACTCCAAGGATAGATTCCTTATCTGCAGCTCTCTCAAAAGGTCTTCCTGCCTTCTTTGGCTCGCCAAGATAGCAAGTAACATTGGGTCAGTGCTCTCATGGCTAGAGTAGCTATTCACTTGGTTTCCTGCTGCATTGGGGGGCGCAGTTGGTGGTCCTGCTAGGGGAATAATGAAGGGAACTGTTGGAGCTACGGGAGGATCAGCTGGTGGGATGTCTGGATTGAGGTTGTCCATTCCTAAGCGCACTTGTCTAAGCCCTTCTCCTTCATGTTCTAGTGCACGTTGATACTCCATCGGCTGTCTTTCTCATCTCCGTTCCTCCTGCATCATTTGCACTTCCTCGTCTTCCTCAGTATCCGATGCAGTTCTTCCATCTTCCATGTCCCCCAACATCATCTGGCTCGGGTTAATCCTCAGTATTCTTGGTCGGAGATTGTCGTCTCGGCCTAGATCGACTTCTTCGTCGACAGTTGCCATATCTCTGCCTGGTGCCTGAGGTTTGCCTTGATGGTTTTGTCGGCTACCCCCTTGTCGGGAATCCGTCAGTCATTCCTGTGCACTAGATCCCGCTATGGCCCGATTCCTGAGAGTCCTACCCGTCTTGGAGGTGCTTGCCATCGCCTCTAGTGTTTCCTTTGTACCTCGGCTCGCCCGTCCCTACTTGATTCAAGATTACAAGATGAATGTTTCTCTCTCAATGCTCTAGGTATGCTCTCTTTCCTCACTTCTTACTTGAGTTTTACCTCTCTGCATGGTCTCTATTTATAGTCACACGTGACGATACAACCAGTACTACGATGTTAGGCCTGATGTAGCTTCCTTGATGTTCTTCTCGGATGATCAGTTGGTGCTTCAGCCGATATTTCTATTTGCTTAGGTCGAGATATCTAGCCGAGCCGAGTGATGTCCCCTTCTGATATCCCACTACCCGATGTTGCTTGTTTGGTGGAGATGACCGATGTCGCCCTTTAGGTCCTTGGCCGAGTCTTACTTTGACCGAGCTCTTCTTATCTCTTCACCAACTCTGTCAGTGCATTTATTGCTCTTGTACCCGATGAGCATCCCATCAGAATTTTCTCTCTCTTTATGTCGACTTCACGGGCTGCTTCAGTTCCTCTTTTCTCGCGCCCAAATTTGGTGAGGTGATTGAGTACTTCTAGTTCTTATTTCCCTTGGTACGCCATTGCCTAGGATTGTGCCACCTGTCCCTGTGGATTATTTACACCTACACTCATCAAGACTTCATAATAATGTCTTGTCTTCCTTAAAGAAATTGCATCCCTGATGCATTGCCGCATCCTCACTATATGCTTCGACTGTTATATCCTTCGGCAAGAAACTGTTCTTTTTGCTATTATTTAACTCAGTCGTATGGAAATCTTTCGTAGAAAAGTCTAAAAGAGCATAAATGGTAACAATGATCGCCTATGGCGCCTTAGGCGCGCCTAGGCGCCTAACATAACATAGTTCGAACCCAACATGTACACAGCAGTAGCTTTCAACAGTTTCCTGTAAATGGCAGGTTTTGCACTCTTCAGGACATACAAAACTCAAATCTGCTAAATTTACATCTCACCGGGATTCCATAGAATCAAAGCAAGATCCAAAAATGAATCCAATCATTATAAAACTTAAAACTTATATCGACACAAACCAATTCCTCAGGGAACCAGAAGGATGGCTTTTGAAAACCCTCTGTATTCTCTGAAATGGATATACTAGAGGCAAATTACAGTCCTCAATAGAACTACTATTCTTAGCAAAATTATTGTATAAGAGTTTGAAGGAAATGTACCAAACAACTATAACATTCGATTATATTTCTTTAGAGCAAAAAAAAAATAGTGCACAGGTATGCTAAATATTTTTTATCTATAGATAAGACTTTTTTTGTGCAAATATTTCATCGAATGCGGCTACTGCTAATTTTATTGACACCAAATAATCCTCAATCAACTGGTAGATTAGGTGTTACTGCTGAAAAAATTTGGTGTGCACACGTACACCAAAAAATACCTGCATTTTTACGATCTTTGTACAATCAAAAATAATAAAATGCAGGATGTTTCTGGCATGCATATTTTCAAGTTACTGACAAAATCATTGCTGTAAATGTTACTACATAATACTGAGCTTCATATTTTCAAGTCAATGAAATAGATCTCAGAATTGAAAACAATTACGAATGAGCAACTTTGAGGCACCCGTGAGTGAAGATTTTTGAGATCGATTAAAGATTGGCCATTACTATTTGGCAATAGTATCAAATCAATAACTGATCATATATACAGATTTCAGTAAGTACTGCATGATGCTACAAACAATGGCTAGAAGACTGAAATTCACAAATATTAAAATAATTGGCTTTCCACCATCACTGAACCGACTAAGACAAAAAAATACCACTTTACTGAACCATGGGCAAGAAGCTTGGGTGCTTAGAGAGGAGCTGCGTCAATATTCACCATATACCAAAAACGAACAAAGAAAAAGAAGTATAGAATTTCACTCGTATTTTTAGTATTTCAAACAATCACTACGAACTTGCCAGAATCCATGAACGTCTAGAAGCATAGAACTATAATTGTAAGTGGCCAGAACACAGATAGAAATGACTTTTGGCAACATTGGTGTCTGTGGAAACAACACTCGAATCAATCATGAACATTATAGCCACGGTTTGAAAGATTGCATTCCTTATTATATAAATGTTTATGTTCATGTTTAAAACCGATTTTAGAACTTTAACCTTCAAGTATGCAAACATGTACGCATACTTGAAATACCCGGACCAAGATTGAGTTACGCCAGTACGCAAACGGGTACGCGAACTTCAAATCCCAGAAAAAATTCTTGGACATGAACCTGTACGCCATTACGGAAGCGGGTACGCGTACTTAGATTCCCATATTTCTCAAACCAATAGGTACGCAAACGGGTGCGCATATTATGGTTCCCGGACATGGATTACATATTTGCAAGAGTGCACAACATGACATATCCAATAATTGTTAAGTGTTCTTAACTCTTATTTCAATCATTGAAACTTTCGTAGAGGATGAGAATAGCCATTTTCACACACTATTAGCATCAATGACATTTGCAAGTTATTGAAATAATCATTACGAAACATTCCAAGGCAACACCAAATAATTGTATCACACAAACCATGTAAGATGTTACTCGACAATTTTCACATGATATAAGATGAACTTGGTCGAAACGAAAGCTTGCCAACACATATTTTGAGAAATATGTAAGCGAGATAAACTTAGCTCGAAATCTCAAATGTGTATATAGAAAACTATATCGTAATACGACTTATGTCTCAATATGGGAGATAAAGTAGAAATAGACTTTCCAAGTGATAAATGATTTGAAGTATCCACATACCTTTTTTCGATGAAGTTCCACAAGCTCCCCTTAGTAGTTCTTAGTATTCAAATGATGAACGCCGTGAAAACTAAGATCAACTACGTACACAATCTATTTACTAGTCCGAGACATCTATAAATAGGCTAGAAATCAAGACTTATAGTTTTGATCACTAACATTGACAAACATGCTTGAGACAACAAAGCATGCAAGTTCGACCGAGCAGTACTTCTCTAACACTAAAGCCTAAAGCAAACACATCCACGATACTCTTTTTCCCCCATATGCAATTAAGAGTCGCAGGATACTTGAAACTAGAAATGCAAACGAAGCAACTGTAGTTTTTTCAGAAAAAAAAATTATTTTATCAATTGCATCTTGGGATTTAGAACTTGGATTTTACGTCTGTAGTGCTGCAGTGTTGATCAATGGAGTTTTTTAATTACATTACCAGTCTAGCCTGTCTAGATACCTTCTTCTTTCTATCTAATTTAGAGTTTTGATCATTAGGTTCATGTCAAATTTTTGTGTGGATTTTATTATGATTTGTTTTGTTTGAAAAATTAAGAGATTGTGCATTTGTTTTGCCTCTTAACTAATGTTTAATCACATCCATTCGGTTTAACTACGATGCTGGGGACGATGATCGTCGAATAACATGCATAAAAGGTACACATCTTTAATGTGCATTAATTTTTTTCTAGCCTTTTCTTGCACCCCTCTCCTAAAATCTGGCTTCGCCCCTACATGGATCTAGCTCTCATAAGGACAACCGTATGATTTTCTCTACGATGTTTTTAAAAGCCGAGGTGATTTTTACTTTGCCATAACGATCAAAGAATAGTAACAAAGAAACATTGATCCTCCTCTGTGAGTTTAGAGACTAGGTCAACTAACCAGAATAACATCCAATCAATAAAGGATTTATTATTAAAGATCTGAGTGTTCACGCAGAAAGAAGAGAGGAACCGGATACGACTATCAAACAGAAACAACACCAAAGCATGCAGAACTGATTCATGAGGGTCATTACATTTAGCACAATCAACAGAATCCACGGGCATTCTATTATGTAAAACAGTTCTAGCAGGCAAAGCGTTTCTGGAAGCTTTCTAGATAAAAACTTGAATTCTGTAAGGCACATTAATTTTCCAAATGCGCTTCCAAAGAGAACTACATGGGGAAGGCCTAAGCCCTCAAAGTCCCAAGTAAGAAGATTTAGAAGTAAATCTACCATTCTTTGAAAGATCCCAATCCCTCATGTCAGGAGTGCAAATCTGGCTTAATGGAATAATGATGATCTTCTCAACAGAAGCATCATCAAAGTGGGTGTTTAATCTATTAACATCCCAAGATCTACTACTAGGATTGATAAAGTAAGAAACTTTAATATTTTGATCAGGAGGAACAAGAGGATTGGGGGCAGCAGAACCCAATGAAGGAATCCATTTGTCACACCAAGGGTCAATAAATTGGCCATCTCCAACAATCCAGGAGATAAAAGGTTTAATTAGTTCCTTAATGGCAGGAAGGAATTTCTAGGTCCAAGAACAGTTAGAAGGACACTTGGCATTTAAAAAAAATCTGTTATAGGGAAATATCTAGCTTTAAGAGTAGTAGCTAGCAGGCATTCTGGGTTCTCAATAACCCTCTAAGCATTTCTAGCTAACATAACAAGATTATTGTCTCAGCTTTCCTGAAACAGAGACCTCCTTCAAAATTAGGAGCGCAAAGGATGTCCCATCACAAAAGATGAAGTTTTCTATCTTTGGGATCAAGGGTCTCCCCACCAAAATTTACATAAATGGGAATCCATTTTTCTGCAAAGGTGTTTAGGGATGAAAGGCACCCATCGATACGAGAGGGATAGCACGACCAATATATTTAATCAAAGTGGTTCTAGCGACTTGGGAAAAGAAGCTTATGGAGCCGGATGGAAATTCTAGCATCAATGACTTGGAAGATACCCAAATGGGTTATTATAACGAGGCCCATTAAAAAATATATACATGGCCAAAATTATGTTGACTTTAATCAACACAAAAGGACCAAAATGTGATCTTTTGAAAAAGCAATCTTGACCTTTTCCACCACCATTTCCTTGAGACCACTCTGCAATCTTGTCGAGTTACGCGTGTTGGTTGCATCCAGCGAAACCAATGCTTTAGAATAGGGTGTTTCTTAGGGTTGTGGTGTGAAGGCGAAAGTCCCAGAGTTGGATCGGGAGGAGAAGTATATGTTTTCATGCGAGAGAAGGAGATTGAGAAGGAGACGAGGTGAGGTGAGGGTGATTGAGGAGGTTGCATAAGAAAAAGGCTTGAAAAGGGTTTATTGTTCACGTTGAAATCTCACTTTACATGAAGAATTTGCATATGCTTTCAATTGAGAAAATGATTTTCTTAATTAACCGTAACATTGTATGTGTAGGTGCAAATAATCCACGAGCTAGGTGGAATCATCACGGCCAAGGGCGCACCAAGAAAAACAAGCACTAGAAGCACTGAATTACCCCGTCGGTCGGGCGCGAGGAAGAGGAACGAGGAATGGCTCGAAAAGCAGACATAAGGGAGAAAAGCTTTGATGTGACACCCATCGAGTTCGAATACAATTAATGCGCGACGAGGGTTGGTGAAAAAAATAAGAGAAGCTCGTCCAGAACAAGACTCGGCCAAGAATGCGAAGGGAGACACCAATCACCTCCACCAAACGAGAACGACATCGGGTGATGACACCACTCGGCTAGATGATTCGGCTCGAGAAAAGGAGAGATCGACCGAAGCACCAGTGCTTGAGAAGAACATCCGAAAAGCTGGGATAGGAGCTCAACATTGTAATATCGATGTATCACCACACGGCTATAAATAGAGATCATGTAGGAAGGAAAAAGGAGGATTCTTTGACATCTAGGGAGGAGAAGAAAGAAGTGAGAGAACAGGTGTTGAGTGTTTGGTGAGCATTGTTGTGCATATTCAATCTTTGTAATCTTGTGTGAAGTAATAAGATCATCCATTAACCCCGTGGACGTAGGTAATCTTGTCGAACCACGTACATCTTGTGTTCTTCAATGTCTTTTGTTTATTTACTTCTCAAAGCATAGATCTCTAGATGTAGTAGTAGTAGGATTTTCTACATCTACAGTATGAGTGGGATTTTGAAGTGAGATGATATTGCAATCATGAATTTCCATCTTCAAATTATGAAATCTTGGATTAACGATTGACAAAAACATACCATACAAAGTGAATAAGAAAGGATAATATGATTATTTGGGGAGCTCTTTGGAATAAGAAGAGATTAGACGGCGGGCCGGTGGCCGGGTACTTTCTTTGCGTTTTCAGGTGCTAAGGATTCGACGTGTGTATATCCCTTACTATCAAATTCCTTTAATTTTGGTCCCTGTGGCAAACTCGTACCTACGAACAAGATAGCGACATTTTTTTTTTTTTTTTCTTGGTGGCCCTGGGCATATATAGGCCCATCCTGCACCTTTCTGCATCGTAGCCATTAGCGAGACTACTCCTCTCGAGCAAACCGGGCCCTCTTCCCCCGGGCCTGTATTCAGCTGGCGTCAATTTTTACAGCAGTAGAAGAAAGTAGAAAGAAAGATTTTTACTAGTATTTTTTTTACGGTAGTGAAAGCTTATGACTAAAAAGCCCCTCGTATGGCACACCTAACCCGTAGTACTTTACTAGTGGGTTCATAAATGTTGAGTGTAGATTCACTTATATTTCATTTCTAGGGCAAAATTGATTTTGATTTTTTTCAACTGTAGACTCAGATGGAGAAGGAGAAGCTTCCACCAGATGAGGAGCGTTGTTGTCATGCTAATGGTAAAGGATGGAGATGCAATAATTTTAGAAGTCCAATCGCTGTGAAAAACATTACAATTATTTTGCTGAGTATAAGAAGAAGAAGATGAAGAAGAGAAGCGGAGACGGTGAAGGTGCTGGTCCAGATTTGGAGAAGCAGCTGCTGCCTCCAGATGAAGAGCGTTGTTATCATACTAGTGGTGGTGGAAATGGAATCAAAAGATACAGATGCAAGAATTTCAGGACGAGGAGTCATGGTGCTGATGATAGGGGATCTAAACGGAGAAGGAGAAGAAGACAAGTAAAGATGTTAGGGGATCTAAACGGAGGAGGGACAAGGTAATGGAGGAGGAAGATGATGATACCTGTGAGTAATTCTTACATTCATTTGTCAATCTATCTTTGATTTAATGATTCGTTTCATTTGCTTTGAATTATGATAAGTAATTGAGAAATTTCATCTGTTGATTTAAGTCCCCCTTAATCAAAAGTAAGTAAGAATCACTTGTCTAACTAATTGGGAATTCCAGCTGATAGAAGTGCCAAAATTGGTAGTTATGAAAGAGGAAATGATTTGAAAGAATGTCTGAAAACTAAATCCATTGATAGGAATTAGGTAACCTGAAATTGTATGGTGATTTAGGATTTCCAAATTATTAGTTTGGTTGATAGAATGGAAGAGTAGAAATCATTGCAAATTGTCTAACTAATTGGGAATTTTCTATATGTTCAGCTGATATACAAGGTGGTTCTGCCAATGTTGGGACCAAGAGGAAAAAGAAGAAGCTGCCTCCAGAGGAACATTACAATTATTCTGCAGAGGCATACAAGAAGAAGAAGATTCTTAAGAAGAAGTGAAGTGGAAATGGTGATAGAATTGTAGTTGGTGGTTCTGCCAAAATTGGGGCAAAGAGGAAACACGTCGAAAGGACACAAGGGTCTGGAGAGCTAAAATCATTGACAAAAACTGTGGTTGAAACTAGGGCATCTAAACGGAGGAAGAATGTAATGGAAGGTGACCGGTTTGTTGCTGAAACAAGTAAACAACCAGCCACTGATGATAACTGTGATTGTGAGTAACTCTTACATACATTTCTCCCTGTTTCAATGTGTGATTTTCAATCTTCTTGTTATTCGTTTTGTTTGCTTACATGTTTAGATTGTGATAATTGAGAATTTATGTTAAGTTGCATCTGTTAAGTCTCCCACTGAAAAAATCCCCAGAGACTAATTGGGAATTTTCTCTATCCAGCTGATACAGTTATAGAAGGTGGTTTAGACGACAATGATGGGAAGAGGAAACATGCCTAAAGAATGTCTGGAGAACTGGAATCATTGACAGGATCTAGGGAACCTGCGGTTGAATTGGAGACTCTGGAGCATTATAAGACTAAGTGTATTGAATTGTCCGTGGAGCTTGAGAAGAAGGAATTGGAGCTTGAGAGTATGAGTTTGGATCTTGAGAAGAAGATAGTGGAGTGCACCAAACTCCAGGGTAAATTAGCCGAGGTAGAAACTAGAAAGACTGCTGCTACCGATGAGACTGAAAGAACACCCGCAGATGCAACTGAATGTTTATCTTATTTGGAGAGTCAAGTCCACAGGAAGGAAAATGAAAATTCAACAATGGGAAGTGTAGAGTCTTGCATTTCAAAGTTGGAGAGCCAAGTCCTGAGGATAGAAAGTGAAAATTCAACAAAGGAAGAATGTGTAGAGTCTGGCATTTCAAAGTTGGAGAGCCAAGTCCTGAGGATGGAAAGTGAAAATTCAGCAAAGGCAGAACTCAACAACTGCGGGATGTGTAGATCCTTGCATTTCGAATTTGGTAGTCCCAAGGATGGAAAATGGCAATTTAACAATGGCAGGTTGTGTAGACTCTCACATTTCAAATTTGGAGAGCCTAGTCCTTAGAAGTGGAAAGGAAGTGGAAAGGAAAGTTCAATAATGAGATGTGTAGAATTATGTAGTTCTGAAAGGGTAGAGTCCGCAGTGCGGGGTTTGCAAAATGACATTACTCAAAGTGGTGAAAAGCCAACAGATGAAAGCAACAAGAGCAAACTTAATGCTGAAACCAGCAGTGATGGGAGGAAGGATTCTCTTGTTTAGGAGTGTAAAACCAAAGAGAAGGTGCTGAATGTGTGTGACATTGGCGTCAATAAACAACATGAATCAGAGTCAGAATTTCCCAAATATTCTGCTATGAACATTTCTTCTGGAAGTCTACATTTATTAAGTAGGGGTGAAAACATTGCAGAAGGGAAGGGTCGGGGAAGTTGGTCGAAGAGACCTTCTCGACATGGATCGTCATCTCAAGATCATCTGGAAATGAGTAAGGAGCCTTTTGTTAACTTGGTCTCAGATGACGACAGTAGTGAAAGTCTTGGTGAATCTGAAGATTCTGATAGTTCCGTTGATTCAAAAAATTCTCTTGGTGCACTTATGGATATGCTGGCGATGAAATATAGGAATAGGAAGGACAGCAAAGAAATGAAATGGAAATCTGAGCCTGATATGCTTTCTTCATTTGAAAAGGATACTGAGCTCTGTATGAAAGCTGTTTGTGCTCTATATCGACAGGAAATATCCGAGGACGAAATATCAGCAAAGGGGTTGTTCTTTGACAGTGACACTCTCAGGTATATTAAGAATTCTATGCACTTTTCTTGCATTTCCAATTCGATTATACTTAAAACTGCATTAAATTACTGATTTTGCAGTTACAATACATTGGCTTCTTCAATGTTACAAGAATTTGTAAGCTTGTTGGTTTACATTTATATACTGTCTATGTTCAATTATTGCTGCATCTACTCTTTTCATTTTCAACTGTCGAATGTATTGGTTGTATTTGAGTATCTTAATTAACCATATCATATAGATTACGCAATTCATTTAATATTTGGGTCTACAAGGTATCCTCTGATTCTTCCAGTAGTTAGAGCATTAATACTTGTACATCATAATATCCGAAGACTTAATTTTATACTTTGGAATCAAAAGGTGTCCCACAGAAATGATCATACCATTAGCTCTTTTCTCATTTCCCAGTCTAAGTATAACATCTTTACTGAAACTTGTGGTTGTGAATTCTCATTACATTTAGTGGAGATATAAATTAGATGATCCTGTAACTAGTTTCAATTGCCGTTGACATTGCCTCACTCATCAATTTGAAATTTCAGTAGCTGCACTGACTGTGGACTTTGTATATGGATTATCATCAGAGTTTGGTTGCAAACGAAAGTTTAGTGGTCGAATTTTCCATGATTGTCTGATAAAAGATTTGCTGCCTTCGGTAGTTGTCATGTGAATGGCGGGAGAAAGCTTTTTCCTTGTTCGTGACTGCACGTGCACAGGGCAGGAATGCCAGCCAGCAAAATGTTCATAGTTATTTCCAAGTACACAATGGAAATGAGAAGAATCAACAGTAGTATCTTTTCTTGGTTTTCCATTTTCATACACTTTTAGCATAGATTGATATTATCTCTTAACAGGTGTACTACTTTGGCTAAGTTTCTAATGGCTGAGGACTGCAAAGGTGACGTAAAAAACACTGTGAATGAATTGGAGATATTCAAATCTGAAGCGATCATCGACTGCAAGAGGTTGGCTAGAAGATACTCCATGCAGTTATTCGATATCTACCAAAATGGGAAGGATCCTTTTTTTCCTTCCAGCTTCAACTTCCAGCTATGGAGATCAAACTGCCAAGTGATATATTGTTGTGTAAGTGGCCTTCACTTTTTTGACTAGGCATTGCAATTTTGCATCTCCTTTTAGCCTAGCCTCCTCTAATTTTGTACACATGAAATGGAAAACTGGTCAATATACCAAATGGTAAATTGGATGTGTATTGACTAACTAAATATGTATTGAGTCTCCAATTTAGTAACTGATATAATGGTAGTCACAATTCAGGTTGTTTTAGTAGGTGTACATGGAGAAAAGCAACCCTAGTTTGTTTAGCTCATGGCGTAAAATCTTATGACTGATATTAATGCTAGATTATCTTTTGCTTTTGGAGTTATGTCTCTTAGTTTTCTAAATAGAAATAGTAACAAGGTAGTTGACTGTTGTTGGAAAGTTCGCATGAAAAAGGAAATCTAATGTCATGGGTGCATCTTTGGGGTCTGATGAAATCTGTGTTGCCAATTTTTCTGGTTACAGAAAGGTTCTTCTCTTGGGGTCTGTTGTAACTTGTAAATATGTTTCATTAGCACTTCTTGTGTGATTGACAAAGGCAAAGCTGAGACAGCCCAGCCCGCCAGCACCATCTGATGCAATTAAGACCTCCTCTCTAGATGCAAAAGCTTTTAGGATTGATTTTAGATAAGTTCTTACATTATATCCTGTTTATTTGAGCTTTCTGATTGCTTTAATATATCTGTTGAGTACTGCATTTTCATGGAAATTGATAAATTTTCAAATCTTATTGTATTTGTTATTACACCATTCAATTTGTTCAGATTTATCAGTTCTCGCTTCTCAGACCTTTGCATCTAGAGGTTCACTGACGGCCATGCTCATGTTGGCACAAAGAAGAAAAAAAAATTTAGCTGAGTAAAAAAAAAGGTCTTCGCATCTAGTATCCGTAGACAAAATAGTTCATGCTTCCGATTGTTGAAATTGAAACTTACTTTCTAATCTTGCAACCCATCTATTGTGGAAGTTTACCGACACCGTGATCAAGATTGCTACCTAATGGTGGTCTTACATTAAAAGTTCTTCTTGTATGAGGTTCTTTGATTCTTTCTTTATGTGGTTCTGGTCAAAATCAAGTGGAATTTCAGAAACTGATCATTCTTATTCAAATGCTTCTTGGATTTGGTGTTTCGAAATTCCGTCCTTCAAGTTTTGAGAATCAGTGTTCCAATTTGTAATACTATGTCATAAGCTGTCCAGTTCTTGTTTGCAAGCTGCCGGTTCTCATTGATTGAAAATTGATGCATTTCTGGGTTAAGATGTGTACATGAGGAATTCGTCGGTTTGCTAATTGCATTTCCAAGTGTTGTTATACTTCAGATTTTCAAATTTTCAAGTTTATTTCCTGCAAACTGTGTGCAGCGTAATGTTCAGGTTATCTTTATCCCAGCAGTTGCTCTTGTTGTGCTTGGATCACAGTGTGTGACGCTGGTGGTATTCTAAGTCTGGCATGATATATAGCTTGTGAAAAATCATCAAAGCCACTGTTGGTGTGTTCGATAGTTTGTCTTCACTGAAGCATCTTAATGGTTTATAAAGGTGTTCTGTATTCCTTGAATGTGGATGCTGTGCAGGGATCAGTGTCAGTGTTCCAAAACTATGTTCCTGGACATTAATATTTATCAACTTAAAAGTTGAGTTAGTCAGGTCTTTGATAGTTTTGTTGGCTAAGAATTCACCCATTAATCCTATTGTAAGCTGCTTGTTATTATTGCTGTGGAGTTTTTCTGGTTACGGACGGGTGCATCTCTTGGGTCTGTTGTAACCACTGAGTCTTTTGGTTAGATGTCAAAAGGCAAAGCTGAGACAAGCAAGCCCGCTAACAGTATCTTCAATTACTAGACCTAGTACTCTCTGTCCATTTTGGGAAGTACGGTTAACTAGGAGGGTGACAGCTTCCAGATGGGAGGTCATAACACCAATAACTCATAAGGTGGGTAAATCCTATATCAACTATTACCAAGTTCTTTGTTTTTTTTACTAGTAACACAATTTACATGGTTATTGAGGGTAGGATAGAGCTTGGCTTTGGTATGACTTGGTGGTTTGCTCTACAGGATTCAGAATACTCTTCTAGAAAAATCACAGTGCCGTTCTTTCCCCTTTTTAGCCGCCACCACCACATCAAAGACTGAGAAGCACTTTAGGCATTTTCTCTTCTCAGTTGTAATGTTTTGAAGTGTTATTGAGTGATACTTCAAAGTTATCACTGTCTTCATCTAACAATATTCAATTCTTTGTAAACTAGATGTAATATTATAACTACTGTAGATAACTTGGCTATGTAGTTGTTTGGCCAACACCCCAAGTAATCTACAGTAATTACTTGGCCGACTAAACTACTGAGAGTTCACATTGTCTGGATATTTCTGACTGCAAAATGCATCATGTTCACACTTATATTGAACGCACACACAAAAAAAAAAAAAAAAAAAAAAAAAAAAAAAAAAAAAAAAATTGAACCATCCAAAACATGGAAAAGGAAACAGCAGTTAATCATGACCATTCAGTCGGAGTCCGTTCCCAAGGGGATGTTGGTGAACTTCTAGGAAACTTATTTTTAGTATGTCTTTGATTTAGAAATCTAGTTATTTTAGGAATCTAGTTTCAGCCTATATATATAAACTGCCATCCCCTTTCTTCCTTCCTTCATTTTTTTTTTTTTTTTAGGGTTCGTTGTTGAGATCAGCTTATTGTAATACACAATGGGAGCAATAAAACTGGATTCTCTATTATCAGAACTAAATTCTTTAAACCTCAAACTCGATGGCACTTCATCTCCAGCTTCTTCTTACCTTGTTGTACCTTTGGATACAACTAAACAAGTTCACAGTAAGAATGTGGTTAGTCAGAGGCAGAGGGGTTTTGTGATGAGAGTACCTGATTATTCCAGTGACTCGGAAAGCTCTGAGGATGATGATGATGATGATGATTCGGTTATCGAAGAGAATCGGACCCAATTGATGCTGGATGGTGTTTTAGCTGAACTGGAGCATGAACGGCGCCATCAAGGGACTAAAGAGAAAATCAGGAACAAAGTGAAAAAGTTACAAACTGATTTGATGCATCAGTATGAGAGGTCAGCTTCTCTACTCAGCCAGCTTGAAAAGGATGGAGATTATCAAAGGGAGCTAGACAGACAGTCAGATATGCAGCATTGTCGCACAATTGCAGAAGAAAGGGACAACCACTTATTAGCAGTGCAGAGGGAGCATGAGCTCCAGTCACAGATTGAAGAGCGGAAAATAAAAATGCTGCTGCTGCTGCAGCATTGGAGGAAGCTAGAAGAGAAGAACAAGTTTTACGTGAAGAGAGGCTTCAAAAGGAAAACCAGGCTCATGAGCAGAAAATAAAAAATGCTGCTGCTGCAGCATTGGAAGAAGCTAGAAGAAAGGAAGAAGAGAGGCTTCAAAAGTTGAAGGAACAAGCTTTACGCGAAGAGAGGCTTCTAAAGTTCAAGGAACAAGCTTTATGCGAAGAGAAGCTTCTAAAGGAAATTGATGAAAAAATCCAGGCTTTCAGATCGACTTCTAGTCAGGCTTTCCGTGATCAGGAGTTGCAAATTGGTCGGCGGATAAGGCAGATATCCGGGAGTATAGATAGTGTCATAGAAAAAGCGAGTGAACTGATTACACTTCTTAATGATCCTCTACTATGCCCTCAATCAATTAGCGCTGCTATATTCGCAAAGAAGGTTGTGTCACAATGCTCAAACCAGAGGGCAAACTTTAACAGTACTGCATTTGCGTATGGGTATGTCGTTGTTCTTGTTACTGCACAGCTTCCCCTTGCGATGGATCTTATTCTTGCAGAGCTTCATAAGGCTTGTATATACACTGATCCCTTTAAAATGATGGGCTTCCAAGAAGATGGGAAGGATGCAGAAAGTTACTTGGAAGGAGTGGCATCTTATATGAAACTCTATGGAGCACTAGTTCAGAAGGAAGTTAACGGTGTCCGAAATCTGCACGGTCTCAAGGAAGGTTGGGCATGGGTTGCCAGGTTGTTGAATTCACCCGAAGCCAACATATACACAGCAGTAGCTCTCAACAGCTTCCTGGAAATGGCAGGTTTTGCACTCTTCAGGACATACAAAACTCAGTTCCAGAAGATGCTAAATTTTATATCTCGCCGCTTTGTGGAGGCCCTGGAATCAAAACAAGATCCAGAGCTGAAACCAGTCATCGTGCAACTTCAAACTTATATCGACACAAACCAATTCCTCAAGGAACCAGAAGGAAGGCTTTTGAAAACTTGTTTATTGTCTGAGAATTGAGATGGCTATGCCAGAGGCGAATTACAGTCTTCCACAGAACTACCATTCCCAGCAGAATTATCATGCTATAACATCAAATTGAGTATCGTATCGTTGTATAAGAGTTTGAAGGAAATGTATCAAACAGCAATAACAATTATGTTTCATTATTAGCAAAAGAAATCTTAATTATTATTTTTATTTGGATAAAATAAATTATTTTATTTTACGCCAGAATAAATTACAATATCAGTCTCAAACCTTTCTGATTGATCCTTCTCATGGATACAAAAAACTACATATATAATTTGAAGATGGGCCAAGTTAACATTTATGATCTTCTAGATGGGATTTGTTGATTCATGATTCTCATTAATTCTTCGTTAACAACTTTCACTTACAAATTGCATACTTTGGATTCATCTTCAGTAATATAATACAAGTAGTAGTAGTAGTAGTAGCCATCACATTCGCCCCATCACCAGCAGCTTTGCCTTTGGGATTTCTGTTGATAGATGGGTTTACAATCAAGTGCAGTGCCCCTAAACCACATCCAAAACCATTGGGAACCTGCGAGGCACATAAACAACAACAAACATTAGATTCATCTTCCGAAAAATGAAATAAACGGATTATATGAGCAGGATGTTGATCAGATTTGGACTGGAGGAACACAATAACAAATTAGTTTATGATCCGTCAGAGATATAGTGTATGATTGTCAAAGAGCCTGTGATCCAAAACACCTATCAAGTTTATTCAAACACCTTGAAAGTAAAAAATTGAAAATTGACAAACACACTTACATCAACAAAGGATCTTAAGTCCATAAGCGAACCAGGATGTGCCGCTAACAAACAGATACAGTGATAAGAAGAAGCACACATACTCCATACTCTTTGTTCAAATTGCCAGTTTCTGCAATCAAATTATTGATAATTATGTTAACAAACAGGATCTGTTTTACCTTCTAAATGATGAAACTACAATGAAAAGAACTGAGCTCATCACTAGCCACACTGACTAAACATTAAAGAAAGTAAAAATATTTGAAAACAATTTCTATTCAAAATTACATCATATAGTTGAAAATTGACAAGAAAACCATTAAAGAGGAATTGAGAGCTGCTTTACAAGAAAACCAGGTAAACCAACAAAAATTAGTCCAATACTCACCGAGATGGAACCCTTTTGGGGATGTGGCTTCAAGTTGAAAAATAAAAATGGACAGGATAAAAATTTTCTTATGGGCACAAGATGAGCCTAAGCTAGTCGTTGTAAGATCAATTCAAGTTAGTAGGTGTAGTTTTGTGGAGACCCTAGGTTAAGGAGTCTCATGTATACAAGTCTTACAGAAAATCAGATTTGGGGCCTGGTCGAGGAGAAGTGACCGGCCCATACAAATATTACTACTAACTGGAAGCTTAATGAGAACCCATACTATTACCCAAATAAAAACATCTTAATCAACATTATCAACAACACCATCATATTCATCTCCCTGTTTCCGCGCGTCAAATTGCTTCTTCGCTTTCTAATTTCACATTTTATCAGTCAATAATGGTTTCTCAACAGGAGCAGCTAAATCTCAGACCTAGAAAAAATGAAACATATCCAAAAAAAAAAAAAAAATGGTTGAGTCCTTGAATAAAAACTAAGTAAAACGCCAACGGAACAGAGACAGTCAGAAATGTTTGCCTGTGACAAACTATAATAGATGAAATAAATCATAACAAAGAAATGTTGAAAATTCTGAAGTTCTAAAAGACAGTAATAAAATCTTCCCTCACATAGAACAAGGGATAAAGGGTTTGTTGACAGTAGCAAAACAAAAGAACCCATAGAGGAGCTAACAATCTAATCTAATGCCTATGTAATGGCTACAAACTAATTAATCTAGGGCATCATAAGTTCAGGTGGTAATTAATAGTTAATATATTGTACTAGAGAACTGAAGCCAAATAAAGCTCATGAATCAAAACAATGAAAGAACTATTAGAGAGAAAATCTTACACTTAAACAGATAAAGTCGCACTATTCCTAATTTTTTTCTGAGCCACATGATTGTTGAGAATGAACATGTAAAAATAAAAATCTCAATACTGAAAGATAAAAGTAAACCAAGTAATATTGGCATAAGATGTTTACCTGCTAAATCAGCGTTCAGCAATCTTGTCAGTTTAGGACATGTTTGTTTCAATTGTGATTTTTCCTCAATGACTCATTCTTAATCTTTAGTTATATCTCTTCATGTGTGTGTATAATTAGCTTCTCCTTGAAACTAAATAGACATTGCAAAGACGCAAAGATATCTCAAAAGTTTTACATCGGTACATGCATGATTATGGTACACAAATTCAGAACTAAATGTAAACCACATCAATTTGGCGAGTAACTAACTGATCACACATGTTCTAGTAAGATCAAGACAACCAACAAACATAAAGCTAAAACAACCAATTTAGCAATCACTTAAAAGAAGAATTAAAATATGGTCCTACTCAAAATCAAATAACTAAAGCTCTTAATTATGAAGAAGAATCTGTATGCTTTGGAAACAATAGAGAAGCCAACCACATTCAATGTAAATTTATTCACTTTTGTTCATTCACTTTTTCTCTTTCTATATTAGATTAGCATGTAAATTATTTAACCACAAGTCCTACAGTTCCATAGGATTTAAATGTCGGAACACAAGTCCAAGGTTAAGATTATGCTTTGGAATTAGGAAACACTTCTTTCTTATTCAGATTGTCTGCACTCTAATATCTTATTCGCATGTAAATAATGAACACTGAAGTGTTATTGAAAGCACATAGATAATTCAGCTACAACATTGCAAGGAGATGTCAATTGAAGCGTAACCTTTGAGCTATATAGATTCAATCAGGCACCACAAAATGCAAGGAGATATCAATTCAAACACAAACACAAGTTATAAATGAAGGAAATCCAAACTAATAATTTTAGATAAGGTCTATAAAGAACATGTTTTCTGACAATCAAAATGTAAGCTCCAAACTGATCTTTCTATGATCAGATAAAGCAAAAACACTAATCAGATATGAATACACCCTGATATTTCTCCAACTAAAACCATTTACATAATTTGTCCCAATCCTATTACTTAATTAAGATATTAAATTTTATAAGACATTTGAAAATCAGATTGATTTAAGAAAGAACAAACAAACAGCATAAAAAATCTCTAATCCAGTGACTACAATTTTGTAAGACATTAAATTTTCTGCAGACCTACTATTCAACAAAAGTTTCAATAACTGATTTATTGAAAATCAGGGTAAGGTATGATACCCTGACTTACTAAAAAAAAAACAAATCATAAATGTTAATATTGGGATCCAAGGCAATAAAAATATCAAACAACTGTATTTTACACATCTTACCAAGAGAATTATCTCAGATTGGGATCTACTGTTTCCACGCCATCCATGGAAGAAACCCAACAACTTAGATTTTAGATTATAAGTTATTATGACAAGGATTTCAAAAATTTGGGTCTTCTTTCTTCTCTTTGATTTCCACCAGGGCATGTGTAAAGCTTCCCACATGAAATCAGAACCACTTTCATCATAACTCTACATCTGATTGGTTCTGGTAAAATCAAACTCTCATCAGAACAACTGGTTTTACCCTCCAGCACCGCCTCCTTCAGACCTCACTCACACTGCTAGTCCCACTCTCCCTCGATCGCTACCAGAAGAATTAGGGCAGGATGGATTTATATTGAAATTGCTCGATTTACTAAAATACCCTTGATTGGTCTCGGTGGATATTTTATTGCAGCCCAATAAGCCAGCCCAGTTATTATTGTTTCTGTGGCCTATACTGCTTTGGTGTTATATGATGAAGAGAAGACAAGGTGGACATGGTATAACCATCCAATAAATTGTGTTACAAGTACACGCCTAAGAAACAATTTCAGCCATGTCAAGATGTTGAAAATTTGTTTCTAGAAGTTGAGCTGAAAAAATATCACATACATGGATGGAGAACTGGTATGTTATGCAATGACCACGTGGGCAAAGGTGATCTACACTACAATAGGAATTTCAGAGGTAACTTTACAAGGGATCTACTCTGCAAAATTTGGAGAAAACCTTAGAGAAGCGGAAGAGATAACTCTATTTTTATCAAATTTTTCTTAGTTCTTTCATTAGGTTTCGACCAACAAAAAGGAAAAGGAAAACTCACACGTGCCTAGCACACGAAAATTCTTGAAGGCACCAAGACAAAGGGTAGCTGTGAAACAATTATCAAGAAAAATACCAAGGATATGACAAATTCCCAACGTCTGCAGCCTAATCCTTGTCCTCAAGGATGAACTTTGGAAAGGCGTAGACTTGATGAATGCAAGTATCCTCCCAAGTAACATCACCTTCTCGCCATATGAGACCATTGAATTTGAACTTGTGGAATGTGTTGGCGACCTTTGAGAAGAATCCTCGGATTGTAAGGCCCGAATCGGTTTCACTTTGAATCACTTTGCTTTATCCCTTCGTAGGAAGTAATGTACTGTGGAATAAGTCCCGTCCCAAGCTTCTTTTTAATTGTGACACATGAAAGACATTGTGAATACGCGATGATGATGGTAGTTGGAGATGATAAGCAACATCACCCACTTTCTCCAATACCTGGTATGGACCAAAGAACTTGGCTGCAAGTTTAAGATTTCGACGAAGTTGGACAGAAGTCTGTCGATAAGGTTGCTGACGCAAGTACACCCAATCACCCACTGCACAAGACCTTTCGACTCGTTTCTTATCCGCCGTTATTTAATGCGCATCTTGGGCAGCAAGGAGATCTGTCTCAATACATCCGTCATAATTCCTCGATGGTGTAGATAATCCTCTACCACTTCATAATTGTTTGCACCAAAGATGATGAAGTCCAAATTATGGTGGAGAGTAGCCGAGAGAGCTTGGAATGGTGTAAGCTTGGGGCTAGTGTGGTAGGTGGTATTAAACCACCATTCTGCGAGGGATAACCAAGAAACCCACTTCCAAGGCCTATAACCGCACATACAACGCAGATAAAACTCCGGACACGCATTCACACGTTCCGTCGTAGTCCGTCCGAGGATGATACGCCGTTCTCGGATGGAGTGAAGTACCCCGCCTTGAATAAGGCTTTCCAAAGCCGATCAAAAAGACTGCGTCTCGATACGACACAATGGTTGCGGGGACCGTGGTGGAGATTGAGAATAGTGTCAATGATTATTTTGCCACAAACCTCATGGGTATAAAGGGTGACAAAGAGCTACAAAGTGAGAATACTTCGTAAAGCAATCAACAATGACTAATATTACCTCCCGCCTTCCCGATTTGGGTAGTGATAGACACATTTTTGTGTCTCGAATTGTCCTCATTGTCTCTATTGTTGGAACTCGATTTTTGTACTAGTTTCGTGTTTTTATGTATTTTTAGGTATTTTTGGAAATAAATATTTTTGGAAAATCGCTCGAAAAGTTGCTGAACACCCTGGGAGAAAAGTGATAAAGGCACCCTCATTTTGGATAAGGGCACCCCAGGCACCCCAGCTGATAAAGGCGACCATGTTTTGGATCAGGGCACTTCATCCTCTCCATTTCAAATTTGGTTTTGGCGGGAAATTATTGTTCTTCACTGGCAGATTTTGCTCGGATTTTTGAGGGAGTTTCAGTGAGACTCAATGGCTGAGAATCAATGGGTATCTTCCTTTGGGCCTAACAGGACTGGTATGGGTCTTCTACTCGATCCGAATTGGCTGAAAATTCACGAGAAGAAAAAAACAGGGCAACACGTACGCGGAAGAGATATTCACGAGATTACAAAGGATTTGGACGTGCAAGCTTGTGCCTGGAGTGTGCTAAACTGAATTAGAGACGTGTATAATGCAAATAAGGATGGTTCACAGCAACAAGATCGCGTGCAGGAAACAAAAATGGAAAGAAAATATTTTTTCTTCACTGCCGAGTGATGGGAGGATTATACGCAATTATAAGGTGATATTTTGTCGCTTTCGAGTATAAAAAGGATCAATGGGACTCAGGGAAGGAATACGGAGAGTTTGGGAGAGATTGGTACGCTACAATAGCCGGAAAATCAAGTTTTAGAAAATTGAGTGCTGCTGCTGCTGAACCAAGAACGTGAAGAACAGACTCTCAAGGACAGTCGTTCTTCAACAGTGACAGAGACACTTCAGCGAGCGTCGTAATACGGAGTTAGGCAGACTTAAAATCCGTAACAGTATTCAACCCCTTTGTAACGGTGTTTGCAACAGCTATAACTGTTGCAAACCCGATTTTCATCATTTTCTCCATATTCATCATTTGTAACCCTTTGAGCATAAATGAAATCAAATTTTGAGCGTGTTTCCAACATGATGAGCGGCTAATTCTCTCGTAACCAAGGCAATGGATGAAGCTATTCACACATGAACAATGGGTAACTATTTTATTTTCTCTAATATTTAATTATAATTCACTCAATCACGCTTTTGCGAGTTCTTCAAAGTTTACATAATTTTCTTCATTAGTTGTGATCAATTAGATAGGTTATGCTTTGGTTAGATAATCTATGCTTAGGGATACAATTAATTTTGAGAATATGTTTGATTATTTGTGGATTAAGAAATAAAGGATTAAAGGATAATTAGAGTTATGAAATATTTGATATCATTCATGTGTAATAGTGGATTCTAGTGTCTTGGTTATATTCCTAATATCTTGAAAATAATCTTGAATCAAATTTTCTTTATTTTGAATTTTTATTAAATCTAAAATCTTTTGCTTTCACAAGTCTGAACGAACCTAATTACTACAACTCAATTGAAATTATCATCAATTTTTGGCGCTCATTGCGACGCTGGACTTGTCTTTAGGCTAGAGTTTTTAGAATTTTTTTAGGTTTTTATTTGTTTTTATTTTTATTTGTTCTTCTTTACGTTTTTGGGTTTTTGTCTTTTCCTTTCAGATTTTGGGATTTGGAGCGAAAGAAATATTTGCCAAAGCTTTTGGTGGATACTTAAAGATTTGGAGTTAAAGACAAAGCGAAAGGAGCAAAAGAAGAAGATTTTTTTTTATATTTTATAAAAAGAGAGAAAAAAAAAGAGAGGCATTTTTTATTATTTTTTTTTAGATATTTTTATTTTTTTTAGACTTTCCTTTCCTTTTCTTTTACTTTTTGGACTTGGACATTCGGACATTCCTTATTTTTTTTTTAAACCCTACGGAAGGGTAGTATTAAATATCAAACTGTTTGCAGAGAAGGACGGTGATTACGATATCACCTCGCCCTCTGGTTCGTACATGACATAGGAGTCGTGGCCGAGTCGACTACAACGGTTCATCCCCCGTCTAAGTACGGGAGGTAAGTTTGTCGAAACACTCGCGAATCCACACTAGCTTGATTCTTTGTCTTCCTTCGTGTGAATATATGTTGAGGACCCGAAACTACTGTTTTTAAATTCCTAGTAAAGGGCAAGGACTGGCCATATAAGATAAGGGTTGGATGTTCATCACCGTTCTCTTCTTGCCCGCCTTAGGAAAACAATACTTAACGCGAACCTAAGCCTTAAAATCTGGAATAGAACGAGACCGATAGGGTAACGAGCTTAGTAGGAAAGTCTTCCGAAAAATATTGGTTACTCTTTTAGCATACTTTGAGGTTCATGATGGTCTCGTGAAGTTGAATGCGTGATCTGCGCCGCCTTGTAATAGCGGTAAGGCCTTGGGTATCAAAGCTCCACTGAGCTTCCCTCGCCTTGATTCAACTTACTTTGACTCGGATTGATCCAGAGGGGTTTGCTTAAATTGTAACGAATTCCCTTTCGGACGATTAGAAGCTGGTCTAGAAAACAATCTAAGTGGAGCCATCATGCTTTTTGTTTGCTAGATATCATTAGGTTTGTTGTGGTGGAGTCAGCCTTGTTTGTGCTTGCATAGAACTTCCCTTCCTTTTAGGATTTTTCTTTTTGTTTTATTTTAGTGTATGCCCGAGGTCTTTAAAGAACGGGCTTGGAAAAGAAACACTCTAGGTCGTTTGATTAGTGACAAACCTAGTAGTTCTTCTTGCGAAGGCGGGGAACTCGAAGACTCTTCTTTTGAGAACCCCGTTTTTGGAAACTTCAGTTTTGAAAATCTGTCTCTTAGCGAGGAAAGTACCCCTAGTACTTCAGTTGTGCCAACGATGGCAACTTTGAAAGATTACATGTTCCCAACTGGGAACAACCGAGCTTCATGCATAAAATTGCCAGCCAATACGGCTAACTTCGAGATAAAAGCTAGTATCCTTCAGATGATCCCTATATTCTTAGGAAAAGAGGATGAGAACCCTTATTTTCATATTAGGGACTTTGAGGAAATTTGTGGGACAGTTAGAATAAAAGACCTTACTGATGAAGTTTTGAAACTTAAGATGTTTCCATTTTCCTTAAAATATAAAGCCAAGACCTGGCTAAACAACCTACCATCTGGATCCATTGAAACATGTATGGGAACTTATTGCTGCTTTCTATATGAAATTCTACCCTAAGCATAAAACTGCAATTTGTTAGGCAAAAATTAGTGCTAGTGTGCAACAAGAGGAGAGTCTCTTTATAGGTTTTTAGAGATTCAATGATCTCCTATCTCAGTGTCCTCACCATGGATTTGATAAGATGAAACTTGTTGGGATTATTTATGATGGTTTAGACTATTCGACCAAAGCCATGGTCGAGTCTATGTGTACGGGTGAGTTCACTAGTAAAAGTGCTGAGGATGCCTTTACCTTCTTAGGAGTTGTTGCTGAGAAATCCCAACAGTGGGAGTCTTGTGTTGAACCCCCCAAAAGACTCTTGGTCAATAGAAGTAGCACCAATGTGGTAGATACGAGCTTCGGGTCAGATGCTAAGTTTGCTGCTTTATCTAGAAGGTTAGAAGCTTTAGAAATGGGTCAGTCTAAAAATAGGTCTCTTGGCGAACCTAATAGAACCTCTCAAGTATCTAGTTGTGGAATAGAGCCCGATAACTCATTTTGGGAAGGTCAGGTTAGTGAGGAGCAAGCTCATGCTGTCTATAACAATGCTAGGTTTGAGAACCGTCGAAGTATGACCCATACTCGAGACCTACAATCCTGGTTGGAGAAACCACCCTAATTTCTCTTGGTCTAAGGGCCGAGAATCGGGACAGTCTAGTAATTCTCGGCCTCCCAGTGTTTTGGTTATAATAAGAATTCTTCGGGTCAAACCCGGTTCAGAACCCTTCTGAGAATAGAATGACTAGCTTGGAGGAATCTTTTAGTATACTAAAAAAGAGCCAGGATATGTTAGCACAGAGCCAGGAAATGTTAGTAAAGAGCCAGGGTAATTTTCAAGAGGAAACCAAGCGAGAATTTTAAGAATAATTCCCAGGTCCCTTGCTAAACTAGAACTTCAAGTCGGCCAAATTGCTAAGTTCCTTAGTGAGAGAGAAGATGGAAGGTTCCTAGTCATACTAATCCTAACCCTAAAGGAGAGAAATCGTACAATCATGTGAATTCTATTACAACCCTTAGGAGTGGAAAGAAAGTTGACAATAAGGTCGCCATGCACGATAGTGAACATCCGTAGTTCACCCTTCCGGGAGAAAATGAGGAGACCGATAGAGTCTCTAATGAGACCAATGAGGGTCATATTGAGCCGGGCTTTGTTCCCAAAGCCCCGTTCCCCAACTGCTAGTTCCAACTAAGAGGAGTCCAACTTTAATGATATATTGGAGGTTTTAAGCAGGTTACTATCAACCTCCCATTGTTGGATGCGATTATGCGATTCCCGCTTATGCCAAGTTTCTTAAGGAGTTGTGTACACGAAAGCGTAAGCTTAGTGTTCAAGAAAGCCTTCCTAGCTAGTCATGTGAGTTCCATTATTCAGAATACCACTACTCCTAAGTATAAGGACCCGGGGTCCCCTACCATTTCTTGCACAATAGGTAAATACCGTGTTGAGAAAGCTTTGCTTGACTTAGGAGCCAGTGTGAACCTACTTCCATACCATGTGTACCTTAAGCTAGGACTTGGTGAGATGAAACCTGCAGATGACTCTTGAGTTAGGCTGATAGGTCCGTTAAAATTCCTCGTGGTGTGATCGAGGATGTTCTCATAGAGGTCGACAAGTTTATTTATCCGGTGGATTTTGTTATCCTAGATACCCAACCTGTCCTCGACCCGAGAGAACCGGATCTGGTAATTTTAGGTCGCCCGTTTTTAGCTACATCCAATGCGATCATTAACCATCGAACCGGTATTATGAATTTGTCTTTTGGTAATATGACTATTGAGCTGAACGTTTTCCATATTAGTAAGCTACCCTCTCGAACTAGATGACTCAAGCATAGAAGAGGTGAACATGATAGGAACATTAGTCGAGGAGTCATTACCAAACACTTTGTTAGAAGATCCATTAGAGAAATGCCTAGCTCACTTTGGGATTGATTTTGATGATGATGATGTGATTAATGAGGTGAATGCCTTGTTAGATTCAACCCCGTTGATAGACACTAGTAATGGCTGGAAACCCAAGTTCGAACCTCTACCCGTTTCTAAGTCTACCCTAGTTCCTTCGTTAGAAGAGCCTCCTAAGTTGGACCTAAAACCATTGCCAGATACCCTGAAGTATGTGTTTCTAGGACCATCTGAAACTTTACCTGTGATTATTGCTTCCAACTTGGATAGTGATCAGGAAAGTAGGCTAGTAACCGTCCTTCAAAACAACAAGGAAGCTTTAGGGTGGACCATAGCAGACATTAAGGGTATAAGTCCTACTGTTTGTATGCATCAGATCTATTTAGAGGAAGATACCAAACCTTCTAGGGAGATGCAACGTCGACTAAACCCCAATATGAAAGAAGTAGTTCGAACCGAGATCCTTAAGCTGTTAGATGCAGGCATTATCTACCCCATTTCATACAGTAAGTGGGTCAGCCCCGTTCAGGTTGTTCCCAAGAAATCCAGATTATCGTAGTCGGAATGATAACAATGAGTTAATCCCTACCCGAGTGACCACGGGTTGGCGTGTTTGTATTGACTATAGGAAATTGAACAAGGTCACTAGGAAGGACCACTTTCCCTTCCCTTCATCGACCGAGATGCTAGAGAGATTAGCTGGACATAGTTATTACCGCTTTTTAGATGGCTACTCGGCTATAATCAGATCGTTATTGCCCCGGAAGACCGGGGAGAAAACCACTTTTACCTGTCCCTTTGGCACCTTTGCGTATAGACGCATGCCTTTCGGGCTATGTAACGCCCCCCGCAACTTTTCGGCGTTGCATGATGAGCATATTTTCAGATATGGTAGAGCGGTTCTTGGAGGTCTTTATGGATGATTTTTCGAGTGTTTGGTTCGTCTTTCGATGAGTGCTTGCATCATTTGTCATTAGTGTTGACTAGATGTAAGGAAAAGAATCTAGTGCTTAATTGGGAGAAATGTCACTTTATGGTTCAATCAGGAATTGTTTTAGGGCATATCGTATCTTCTAAGGGTATAGAGGTAGATAAAGCCAAAGTTGACCTTATCAAAACTTTCTGGTCCCAAAAACCGTAAAAGATATTAGGTCATTCTTAGGGCATCTTTGGTTTTTATCGTCGATTCATTAAGGATTTTAGCTTGATTTCTAGACCTCTTTGCAATTTGCTTGCAAAAGATGTTAAGTTTGTCTTTGATGATGCTTGTTTAGAGGCTTTTGAGAAGCTTAAGACTTTACTCACTACCGCACCCATAGTCCAGGCACCTAACTGGAACCTACCCTTTGAGATCATGTGCGATGCTTCAGATTATGCTATTGGTGTTGTGCTAGGTCAGCGAGAAAACAAATTACTTCATGTGATTTACTATGCTAGCAAAACTCTGAATGATGCCCAGTTGAACTATACCACTACGGAGAAGGAACTGTTAGCCATTGTGTTTGCCTTAGACAAGTTTAGACCCTATCTCTTAGGTTCTAAGATCGTAATCTATCTGAGATCATGCTGCTTTGAAATACCTTTTGTCTAAGAAGGATACCAAACCTAGATTGATTAGATGGATCCTTTTATTACAAGAATTTTGTCCAGACATTAGAGACAAAAAGGGTGCAGAAAATGTAGTAGCAGACCACTTGTCTAGGCTAGTTGTTAGTTCCCCTGATGATTCTCTTCATATAAGGGATAGCTTTCCTGATGAACAATTGTTCTCTGTTTCCCAATCACCTTGGTATGCAAATATAGTGAACTATCTTGTTACTGGTCGAATGCCCCAACATTGGGGTAAACAAGATCGTTCTAGGTTTTTAGCCGAGGTTAAGCACTTCTTTTGGGATGATCCTTATTTATTTAAGTATTGTCCAGACAATTATTAGGAGATGTATACCTGAGAGTGACCAGTCCAGTATTATTTCCTTTTGTCATGATCATGCTTGTGGGGGTCACTTTAGTGCTAAGAAGACTGCTGCTAAGATATTGCAGTGTGGATTCTACTGGCCGTCGTTGTTTAAAGACTCCCACAGTTACTGTGTTACTTGTGAACGTTGCCAGAAATTAGGAACCATTTCCCGTAGGAACATGATGCCCTTGAACCCTATTTTAATCGTTGAGGTCTTTGATGTGTGGGGTATTGACTTTATGGGTCCGTTTCCTAATTCCTTTGGTAACCTATACATCCTTGTCGCCGTAGACTATGTCTCTAAGTGGATTGAGGCGGTTGCGTGTAAAACCAATGACCATAGGGTTGTGATTGAGTTCTTGAAAAATAATATACTTACACGTTTTGGTACACCGCGAGCTATAATTAGTGATGGAGGGTCTCACTTTTGTAATGGACCTTTTAAGCTTTTGATGAAGAAATATGGTATTACACATAAGGTAGCCACCCCGTATCATCCACAGACTAGTGGTCAGGTAGAGGTTTCTAATAGGGAGATAAAACGTATATTAGAGAAAAATCAATCCTAATCGGAAAGACTGGGTCGTCTAGGCTTGCGATGCCTTATGGGCTTACCGTCTTTGCGTTCAAAACCCCTATTGGAATGTCGCCTTATCGGCTTGTTTATGGCAAGGCATGTCATTTACCTGTTGAGTTAGAACATAGAGCTTATTGGGCTGTTAAGCAGCTAAATTTTTCACTTGACAAGGCAGGAGCCCATAGGAAACTCCAGCTCAATGAGTTGGACGAGATTCGTATAGATGCTTACGATAGTGCAAAGGAGTATAAGAACAAAATGAAACTTGTGCATGATAGAAATATTTTACGGAAGTCATTTTCTCAGTCAGAAAGTTCTTCCGTATGATACCCGCTTGCATCTTTTCCCGGGAAGTTACGTTCTCGGTGGACGGGTCCTTTTATTGTTCGTGACCTGTATTTCCTCATGGAGCTGTTGAGATCGAGACACCGGATGGTAGTAGTTCTTCGAAGGTTAACGGTCAGAGATTGAAACCCTTTTTAGAGCCCTTTCCTACAGGTGATGTTGAGGAGGTCCCTCTGGAGGACCCTGTTTACCCTTGATTGACCATCGAGGCGATTGTATGTTGGCCTACTCTCCAACTTTAAATTTTCCGTTAAGGATAATACTTGTGGACAAGTCCACTCCGCACAAGTCCCTAGAGTTTTCTCGGAACTTGCTCACCGATACCATCAATGACGGACCGGAAAATTACGCCTTTGGCGCGTTGCCCCGCTGGCCGTAATCTCCGGTGCGCCATGATGAAGCTACGATCCGGGCCTCAAGCTAGGCAAATGCACGTCAATTGCCCTTGCAAGCATGCTCGTGGAGCATGGCGCTTGCTAACTTAGCTTCCACACCATTCCAACTTACCCTTGTCCGCAAAAGGTCTAAGGCCATAAGGCCAATGCCAATGCATTTTCTGCGTCTCTGGCTTTACCTTTACGTAGGGAATTCATAAATGAATTTCCTAGCTAGGTGAGCAACAATCACATTGCCATGTCTTGTCCGGGCATAAGCCTTAGACTTTAGCGTAGGCCACACCAAGCCCTTGCCATTTCCCACGTTACCTCGCTTACCATCTCTTTATAACTTGATAGGAAGTATGAGCATCCACTAACGGCATGCAACTAAGCCTCATCAAGTCTGGCCACAATCATCTCTTGCGTCGAGCTACAAGCTTAGATGATATGAGGCCAACGTCTTTGACCAGCATGCTGCAACTCATTGCGGCCGCCTACGTACCCTTAGGAGCGTGTAGGGAATGGTACGTGGCGGCCGCAATGAGTTGCAGCATTGCCGGTCCAAAGCACGTTGGCCCCTCATATCATCTAAGCTTGGTAGCTCGACGCAAGAGATGATTGTGGCCGGACTTGATGAGGCTTAGTTGCATGCCGTAAGTGGATGCTCATACTTCCTATCAAGTTATAAAGAGATGGTAAGCGAGGTAACGTGGGAAATGGCAAGGGCTTGGTGTGGCCTACGCTAAAGTCTAAGGCTTATGCCTGGACAAGACATGGCAATGTGACGGTTAATTTCAGCTAGCTAGGAAATTCATTTATGAATTCCTACGTAAAGGTAAAGCCAGAGACGCAGAAAAATGCATTGGCATTGGCCTTATGGCCTTAGACCCTTTTAAGGGACAAGGGTAAGTTGGAATGGTGTGGAAGCTAAGTTAGCTGCGTCATGCTCCACGAGCATGCTTGCAAGGGCAATTGGACGTGCATTTGCCTAGCTTTGAGGCCCGGATCGTAGCTTCATCATGGCGCACCGGGGAGATTACGGCTCATGGGCAACGCGCCAAAGGCGTAATTTTCCGGTCCGTCAGATGGTATCGAGCAAGTTCCGAGAAAACTCTAGGGACTTGTGCGGAGTGGACTTGTCCACAAGTATTATCCTTAACGGAAAATTTAAAGTTGGAGAGTAGGCCAACTTTTACGCGGGAAAGAGTTTGTAACTGCTTTGCCAACATACAATCGTTTGCCAACTTTAAATTTAAAGGGACAGAAAATTAAACCAAATCGTTTGCAAGGCTGTGGCCTAGCAAAAACGGTAATGGCCTGGTCCGTATAGGCCATTCCGCCAAGATGCATAATGATTATGCATCATCGGGTCCGCGTGCAGTGGCATAGTGATGCCAACGCATCAAATACCCTCTTCGAAAAGCTACGCAACTATAAATGAGCCTTAGGCATCATTTATGCTCTTAAAGCTAAGCTATGAAGCTTACTTGGTACATAGTCCGCATATGCACCTTCAACCAACTACCCCTCCCTATATATGTCTTAATGGAATTTCTACAAGTATGAAAAGGGGGCATATTGACATGCTTCACTATTCATGGCCGTTGCCATGAATTTCTGAAGGACCGGCAATGATTGCCGAGTCTCCGTTCTATTGCACAATGATTGTGCACCACTCGTTCCGCTCGCTGCACAATGATTGTGCACCAATTGTCTGTCTTGTTGCACAATGATTACACACAACGATTGCGTACAATGATTGCGTACCACCGGTCTTCCGATCAAGTTTCATTTTATTGCACAATGATTTATTTGTAAGATCGAGCCCACCTACCCAATCGCCTAATGCATCATGATGATGCAACATTGGCCCTTGGCCAAATGCCAAACATAATGCGCCATTTTTGGCGCGGTATTGGCCTTAAGCCAATCCACCTTTTTCACGCTGCGGAAGCTTTGGATGAAGCTTCATCACAAGCAAATGGCGCATCTTTTAGCATGCGCCATGCCAAAAACACGGGGTGTTACAGCCACGGTGGGAAGGCCGACCGAAGAAAAAAGGAAACACTCCTGCAATTGGACTTTAAAAGAAAATTTATAGCTAAAGTGAAAATATCATTTTTCTTGAAATAGAGAGTATATCGTTTTATTAGTTGCAAAAGAAAATTAGTTGATGCATAAACCAAAATATGGTTACATAAAGTATTATGTATCCTTTTGTGGTAGTTTGGACAATGGATCTCCATTTTATTTTCAAAATTGTGCCTAAAATGACAAATATTTTTCCAAATTTTTCGTAAAAACTCTAAATTTAATATTATTGTTTATACTCATTGCGTAGATTTTTTTAAAACCTTTCCAACGAGATAAAATTTTTAAAATTCAAGGCACGGATTTTTAGATATGTTATATTAAAGTTTGGTTGTCAATTATACCCTTAAAGAAATAGGATACATAAGGAATTATAATAAAATTTGGCTCTTATATCTAGTTGCCCTTCTTTTTTGGTTTATTTACGAAAATGTCTAATATCTTACTGCCCTTCCTCTTTGGTTTATTTACAAAAATGTCTAATACCTTAGTGCCCTTCCTCTTGGGTTTATTTACGAAAATATCTAAATGAAAAAAAAGAAATAGGCTTGATACCTTTCATATTGGAGGGATAGTTTGGATATTTCGGGGGTATGACACCAAATCCAATC
This sequence comes from Papaver armeniacum, assembly GCA_023531295.1. Lineage (NCBI taxonomy): Eukaryota > Viridiplantae > Streptophyta > Magnoliopsida > Ranunculales > Papaveraceae > Papaver > Papaver armeniacum. Next base: position 223,092 of record JAJJWW010010484.1, read on the forward strand.
TTTTTTTGTTAAATTGGAAAAAATGTCACGCTTCATATTGACACAAAGTCACCATATATAAAGTCCTCCCTCGCTTCGCTCGGTCGGCCTAAAAATATCTCTTCCCTTTACAAAAACGTGTATCCTCCCCTTTCTCTCTCATGCTCTTCTCTTTATATAGGTGTTTACATAGTGGATGACAGCTCACTTATAGTGGAGTACAACTCACGTTCTCTCAGACTCTTGCTACCTTCTCGCAAACTCTGCTACATTCTCGCAAGCTAAGGAAATGGATGAATCTCGCACTCTAAGAAATATGTTGTGCGATATTTTGATCCTACATTTTGCCTCTTTTTTCTTGAATATTGCTTGAAGAGCGATCTTTAAGAAAAAATCCGTTGTTGTAGTGGTCTTTGATCTTTGTTGATGAAGGAACGAGCGAAAGAATATTTTTCTTGAAAAATACGTACTTGCCTCTATTCTTTTGTGAAGTTCCAAAATATTAAGAAGTAATTAGAAGTATCATCCTGAAGTATACGAAGTATGAAGTATCTTTGAAGAAGTATAAGAAGTATTGCGAATCAATCATGCATAACTATCGCTCCATTGTTGGAGAGGATTCTTGTTGTTCATTGGTGAATATCTTCTTTGGAAATGATTCTTGTCGAGAAGATAAAGAACATAAAATATTTTCTTGGTAATCCATAGTTGCCTCTGTTCTTTATCTACGAGGATAGAATCCTTGAGAAAGTATTGAATGAGCGAGTGGTTTCTTCACTCTTACCCCCCGTGCTTACTATTTGAGTGAATGAACCTTGTGAAATATTTCCTACTATTTCCAACAGTATCCAAGTGAAAGTTTAACGTTAGTATTGGACTAGGGAACTGGTTAGAAGAACCAACCATATATTCTATTTCCACATAGATACCAACATAAATTATAAATTAATACATATGAACTACTGCCTCTTTTTGACTTATATAAACAAAAAGAGTAAAATGCAACATTTGATGGGAAATACCAACAATAGCAATTTTAATGCTGTTATGAACATGGAAATACAAGAAGAATAACAAAAGCTTACAGAAAATGAAAAGGCACAACACGAGTTCAGGAAAACGCCAAACTCAGACCACAAAAAAATAAGTAAATATCACCCTAGTATCAAGTTAAGCCAATTAAACAAAATCAACAAGCTATCATTTCTTCTTTGACAGATTTCCAGTGCCCTCTGCCTAGTTTGTCGTTTCCCAGATCAATAGTTAGATTTGAAGGGATGATAAACCTTAAGATCAGCGACAACACCTGCTACTGAGCCGGCTGCAGCTGCAAGTGAGATCACTAAACAAGTTGCACTAAGTGATTGAAGCAAAACCCATTTGATTCCCCACTTGGGTATCTTTTTCTGTGATATGTACATCTCCACCGGGAAATAAACAGTTAACGGCCAGAACCCAAATGCGCCAATAATCCCAATAACGTCATTGAAGAACGGAAGAAGCATCGATATGATTGTAGTTAGCACCACAAACCCTGTCCTCCAAAAAAACTCTGAATAGGTTGAGATTGTAAGGGCGGCATCCTGGGATAGCTACTTGAAAGTTTTTGTTGATCAAGTCACTCTTTGGCCATTTTGTTGCTGCGCATTTCTCGATGAAGGCAAATAAGGGCTGGCAATAGACTTGGTAACCTCCAACAAGGTGAATTACAATTGCAACGTTGGCAATGTCGACTAACCAATACGGATTGTAGAACCCAAACCCGGTTAGCAAGTTTCCTGGTGCCATGTCACCGAACGCCGCATAGCCCATACATCCACAAAGCATGTAGAAGATGGTTGTAGTTGAAACACTCACTAAACTTGCTTTCTTCATAGTTTTAGCTTCTGATGGTGGTGCTTTTAAGGTGTCCTGTTTGTTCCAAATGAACGCATGCAGTTAGAGGGTATTTTCTTGATTTATTTTTCTAGTAATAAAGAAAAAATTCGTGGTCCTAGTAAAAATAATTTTTACCCGAATTTCGATTAAGAGCATTGAATACGAGTAGGCAAAAGCGATATTTCCAAATGCTTGGGATCTCCTCCATATCTTTTGGGCTTGAGTTACCGTCCCAAGGCTAATTCCGGTCAGACTTCCTTTGAATTTCCCATTTTCTAAACAAAAGGATAAAGTAAACAGATTTCAGCAATCTTAATATAAATAGGGAAGATTCATGAACGCTCTTAGATGGATAAGGTCGGACAAAATTTGCGTAATTTTTTCCGGCAAACTCAAACGACAATAAATTTAAGTTTAATATTTTAATGATATGTTTTCATTATAAGACTTTATATTCCTACCAAAAATGAATGCAATTCTATATAGCAAACCTGACCATTTACCGATCTTAATTTTAACCGTTAATTTTGAACGGCTTATTCAAAGGATGACAAAATATGAATGACAAAAAGGAAGTATATATAAGCTAACCTGCCACTTTGGCGATTCCAAGACCCATTCCGATTCCGGAATAAGTAAATGACATGACTGCAGCAACCTTTGATAGCCATGTAATCTGATCGATGTCTGGAATTTGGGAGAATATGATTTGTAATACACCAAATATGATCATGTATGGGGTACTCGATGTATGGCACGGGTTATCGTTGTGGCTAGCATGGAAACAATTAGACCTCTCTACAGCCCTGTTTTATTCAAATTACAAACCAGATGAGAATTTAATTTCCAAAAAAGCAAATTAACTAACGGAAGATGACTGAAAAGTTTAGGTGAACTTACATCATACTTATGGATGCTGCAATTGTATATCCAATTCCCACACCAAAAAGATTGATGTACTGAATTAACCCACAAAGCTTGACCTTAGAGCCCCCAAGATTAGTGCTAACAGCATCCATGTAGGTGTAGTTTCTTTTGCCAGTAACTTGGTCGCCAGTTCTGTAGCAGTCAGCAAGTAAACAAGACGTGTAGTAAATCACAAAGGCAAACACCAACATCACAGCTGGACCACCAATCCAACCAAGCTGCGCTATGGCCCATGCTAATGAGAGCACTCCTGATCCTATGACCGCCGTTATGATATGCGCAGTCGCTGTCCATACGGTTCCTGCAGATTTAATCACAAGCTTGAGTATATATTTTCCAATCAAAAAAACAAAAACACTTTGTATGTATATTCTAAAGAGTAATTATTAATATTTACCTGTTCTTTTAAGTCGACCATCATCATCAAAGGATTTGGATCCGCCTTGCAGTGGTGGCGTTATGTCAAGTTGCAACTCTTGATTTGTAGTTGCAGCAGTAGCAGTAGTAGTCATATTTATGTCACCCATCTTCAAATTAATTAATTAAACACCAACAGTAAGCAAGTAGCAGAGAAAGCGAGAAAGCAGCTAAGGGTATAAATTTTTAATGTGCTTTAGCTACAATAGACTTATCCCCTTTTAATACTAAACCTGATAGAATTCTACTAATTAACCACTGCCAATTCGGGAAAATAAATAATTTCCTATTACGAAACAAATAATATTTAGTAACGACCACAATATAAATCTTTAATTCTTACCGAGGTCATACATCTAAGTCCTTGTTTCCATTGGAATTTCAATGTGTCGCACCAATTCATTCGTTGCTGCAATGCTGCTGCCAACGGGTACCCGATTACCCGGAATCGAATCGGACCCGAATTGTCGGGTCCGGTTCTGAGTCCCAAGTTTGGACCCATTAGCAAAATCACAACTCGACGGTAGACCCTAAAAGGAACCGATAAATTTTTGGGTCCTAACGGTTATTACCCGTCGGGTACCTGAATATTTACCTTTTAGTTGTTAATTTTACTTAAAATGGGAGGATTTCGTATAATTTCGCTTCAATTTTTTTCATTCTTCTTTTATTTTCTTACATTCTTTATATAAAAATAGAGTTTTTTCGAGCGATGTGGTTAATCGGAGTTTCTGGTTGATTCTGGCCCCACCATAATATCTTTTTATGGTAATTTTATAATATTTTTGGTTCACAATATATTTCGGCCAATCACAACAAACAAACAGATTATCTAAAATAGCTAAATATAATAAAATCTAATACATTGCCAAAAATATTTAAAAAATCTAATACATTTAATCTTAACAATTAAATACACAAACAAAATAAACAAGAAAAGATTGTAAAACGAAATTACAATAAAATCACATCACATCAAAAAAAAAATATTATTGTTGATCACGATTTCATCACACAATTAAATCAATCACAAAATTATAAAAAGAAAAATCCAATGTCCATTTACACTTTTTATAATAAAGCTCGCCTAATTACAACTCTAAACTCCCACTAAAATTGAATACTTAAATTTAATTGTTGCAATTACACGTTCGGATGATATTATTCTTTATATAAAAATAGAGTTTTTTCGAGCGATGTGGTTAATCGGAGCTTCTGGTTGATTCTGGCCCCACCATAATATCTTTTTATGGTAATTTTATAATATTTTTGGTTCACAATATATTTCGGCCAATCACAACAAACAAAAGCAGATTATCTAAAATAGCTAAATATAATAAAATCTAATACATTGCCAAAAATATTTAAAAAATCTAATACATTTAATCTTAACAATTAAATACACCAACAAAATAAACAAGAAAAGATTGTAAAACGAAATTACAATAAAATCACATCACATCAAAAAAAAAATACTATTGTTGATCACGATTTCATCACACAATTAAATCAATCACAAAATTATAAAAAGAAAAATCCAATGTCCATTTACACTTTTTATAATAAAGCTCGCCTAATTACAACTCTAAACTCCCACTAAAATTGAATACTTAAATATAATTGTTGCAATTACAGGTTCGGATAATATTATTCTTTATATAAAAATAGAGTTTTTTCGAGCGATGTGGTTAATCGGAGCTTCTGGTTGATTCTGGCCCCACCATAATATCTTTTTATGGTAATTTTATAATATTTTTGGTTCACAATATATTTCGGCCAATCACAACAAACAAACAGATTATCTAAAATAGCTAAATATAATAAAATCTAATACATTGCCAAAAATATTTAAAAAATCTAATACATTTAATCTTAACAATTAAATACACAAACAAAATAAACAAGAAAAGATTGTAAAACGAAATTACAATAAAATCACATCACATCAAAAAAAAAAATACTATTGTTGATCACGATTTCATCACACAATTAAATCAATCACAAAATTATAAAAAGAAAAATCCAATGTCCATTTACACTTTTTATAATAAAGCTCGCCTAATTACAACTCTAAACTCCCACTAAAATTGAATACTTAAATTTAATTGTTGCAATTACACGTTCGGATGATATTATTCTTTATATAAAAATAGATGGTGGTAATGACTCTACAATTTTCAAGTGGTAAACACACAGAGTTTACTATGTGGAAGCTGGCTCAAAAGGTCATTTCTCCGGGATCATATCTCTCTGATAGGATGGATCTGAGAAACCCGATATTCAAATTTCGGTAAGTTCTCTTACTAAAAAGGTATAAAAAGGTCATCTTGCATGCAACAGCTTTTCTATACAATGTCACTACATGTTTTCTCTGTCGAGCTTATTTTGTCATAACTAACCAATTACAGGGTTAAAACTGATAAAATTTATCGAATGTGCTATGTAGACGAGACATAAATCTTGGTAACATACCATTTACGAACTGGATGTTTGGATTCCATCCTGGTGATGGATCATTTACCTTTTACATCTTCATGGTTTCTTCGGTAGTCTATTAACTTTTCACAAATAAAATTATGTCTTCATTTGGATTTTTTATCAATTAATATTGACTGAAAGATGGAAGTTATCAGATCTTTCTTTTAGGAATGTCTCTCAACTGTTAGCAGGATGGAAAGTTTATTTTTGATGGAAATTAAAAAATTTGATGAAATCATAATATAGTATAGTTGAAAGTGATTGGTATTGGTCTTGAATAATCTTATAATTAACTTTACAATTAACTTTGATGCAAAATTCTAACCACATTTTTGGTCCGTTCTAGGATTAACGAAAGTAACCACATCCAGTTCAGTTCTTGAAACTTCTCATAGGAAATCTTTGGCATTTGTGGGAGATGTTGTTGGAGGAATTGAAAATGCAAATCTTTGTTGTGCCTCTCTTTCTAATAGTTCATTCTTAACAATATAATTCTCATTTGATGCAGTATGACATGAGTTAGTCGAAAACCTCATTTAATCATCTATAAAGTCATTAGTGTCGGATAATAACAACCATTTGGTCTGAGATCATCAGTCCATTATCACATTTGTCTGAAATCTTCAGTACATTAGAGTATGAATTGAAGTATAGCTTTCAATTCATTATTCTATCAGTCTACTGTATATTACCACAAGAGCAATAATACATGCATAAGTTGTACTTTGGCCATAATATGGTACTTATATGTGTGGAGTTACTTATGTGTAGCAAAAATGACTTACCTATATATATTCATTCAACTAATTTGGCTCCAACCGGTTCCAGACATCTTATTGGGCTGAGAGGATTTTCCATACTCTCTTATCAACAAACATTTCAAGGCCATTATGGGGGTTCCTTGAGACACAGTTTCCTTATTAAAGGCCATTATGGGGGTTCCTTGAGACACAGTTTTGAGAAGCGGGTCTCAAAACTCACTGTTCTCTTATTAAAGGCCATTATGGGGGTTCCTTGAGACACAGTTTCCTCCTCAAGGCCTCCGGTTTGTTATTCGTCGGTTGCGCCTGCTGGTTACCATTTCAGAGGAAAAAAACATAGTAAAAAAATTTGCAAACAATTTTACTTATCGGAGGCGGGTGTGAAAGTGCGGTGCCACCTATCTTGTGTGTCAGAGTGCAACTGGATCGGGTGAAATGCCAACGGATTTTTTAGAGAACAGTATCATGTGAACTCTCAGACAACCAACGTCGATTGTAGTTTTCAAAATTGTACGTACTCTGGAAAACTTAAATAAGACCCAGTTGGATCGATTTTTTTTAATTTTTAGGGAAAAGTTCTATGCGTAGTTACCCCGATTTTTATGCCTCCTGAGAAAATGAGGAGTACTTTGGTTGAAAACATACACAAAGGAAATTTAAAGATTGAGTATGAGGTACGAGGAATTTGCCAGGTAATTGAAATTAGGGGGTGCATTGCCAGTATAAGGATGGAGAACGTCACTCCCCAAATACCCCAAAAATGGTCCCATTTCAAACTTTAATTTGAACAACCTATGGTTAATTTTGGTCCGTTGGACAATTTTTTGGCACAGAGGAATGTCATGCAACTTAGTTTTTAGGCATCTTATCTAGCTGCAAGGGGCAAGGGAAATGCAAAGCAAGGGAAACACAAAGTACGATTTACCATGACAATGCACTTGAAATTTTTTAGCATACAGCAAAGAACAACCCCAGTGGACTATTAAACAAAATTGTATGCCTGGCTCTTTATTTTGTTGTGTTATTTTTTAATTTAGCGATCATTTAAACTTACTATAAAATGTATTTAAAACATTTTGAAGCAAAAAAGAATAGCAAGTATAGCATGTATAGTCATGAGGATTGGTGTTTTACATAAGCATGAATAAATATGAGATGCGAGAAAAGAGAGGTCATGATTAGACTTTTCTTAAAAGTTATCATCAAGTTTCTCATGCAGAAGTACTATGCAAACCGCCTTTCACTAAGAAAAGGAAGTACGAGAATTATGTAGCTGCTCTATTATGTAATTGGTCTAATTTGTTTTTCCCAGTCTCTATTTTTTTTTTTTTTTTTTTATTTTTTTTTTTTTTTACTCGGCAAAAGAAATATATTGAAAAAGCTTACGAAGAGTAAGCAAGAAACAAACAAGGCAAGCAACCCAAAGGAGAGGAAAAACAAGCTCAACCTCCCTTGAACCCAGAGAACCTAAAACATCTTAGAAAGAGACCCAAAAACAGAAAAACAAAAAATTACGTTATAAAAAGAAAAAGATCCCAGTTAGCAATGACTTGATCAAGACAAACCCCTTTCAAAGCATCTAGGTTTTTGCACCAGAAGAAAGCTTGAAATTTTACATCTTGAACGAGAGTCGTGAAGGTTGATGTCCCGTTGTTGAAAACGATGTCATTTCGACAATTCCAAATACACCAACAAATAGCTGCCGGCAGCACATGCCAAAGACATTTTCCAGTAGTGGATAAATTATTCACTCTCCAACCATTGATGAGAAGGTCAATGCAATTAGGCATCACCCAGTCCATTTTAGCACTCGACATAAAATGTTGCCAAACTGAATAAGCAAATGGACAATGGAAAAGAAGATGGGCTGTGGTCTCTCTATCACGACGGCATAACAAACAACCATTAACCAAAAGTTTACCTTTCTTGTAAAGGATATCCATGGTAGCTAGTTTTTTATGATAAACCTGCCACAAAAAGAAACCCACTTTGTGCGGCCATGCCCTTGACCAAATGCTCAAGTTTTTAGTCTCCAACAAATGCTCCTTCGCAAACCAAGAGTAAGCTGACTTTACCGAAAATACTCCTTTTTTGTCAATAGACCAGGATAAAGAATCTTGACCAGGGCCTGTCATTAAGTTTTCTATCATCCCGAGCAAAGTAGAGACTTCATCAATTTGCACTTGTGAGAGTCTTCTGTCCAGGCCTAGGTTCCAGGCACCACCATTCAATAACGTCGTTGCACAATCTTTCACTGTCCATTTCTTAGTAGAAGTAATGGAGTAAATGTGAGGGAATGCTTCATTAAGTGGTTCTTCCCCTACCCAAGTATCCTCCCAAAATCTGATCGTCTGGCCGTCTCCTAACTTGAGATTGGTGCATTGCTTGAAAGTTTTAAGATGACTATAAATATGTTTCCACACTCCACATCCATTTCCTGATTTAGGTTTCTTAGTCTCTCTATCCAACATAGTTGTCCCGTGTTTTGAAACCATCGCCTTTCTCCATAACGCTGTTTTTTCTTTGTTAAAACGCCACCACCATTTTGAAAGAAGCGCTTTATTCATACTTTTAACAGATTTGATGCCCAAGCCCCCACATTTCAGAGGAATACGACACTTATCCCGCTTCACATAATGATAACCTTTTTTAGTCTCTGAAGCATCCCATAAGAAATTCCTTATAACTTGTTCAATAATTTTGATGACTTTGGGAGGAGCTATAAACAGCGAGAGCATGTATATAGGAATACTAGATAACACACTATTGATAAGAGACAACTTACCCGCTTTAGTTAGGCTGGAGCGTTTCCATGAAGGAAGCCGACCTTTGATTCTTTCAATAATTGAGTCCCATTTCTGCAATCCCCTAGAAGTATCACCGAGCGGAAGGCCCAAATAAGAAGATGGTAAAGTGTCAGAGTTACAACCTAACATTGATGCCATTCTGTCCAAATTTGTTGCTCCTGCGACGCCAAAGATGCTGCATTTTGCAAAGTTGATTCGAAGGCCAGACAACATCTCGAATCCCAGGAGATAGTATCTTAGATGATTCATTTGCTCAATGGAATCGTCAAGGAAAACTAGTGTATCGTCTGCGAATTGGAGGTGAGTGATGTTGACTCCATTGCAGCTCATTGCGAACCCTCCTATATGTCCAAGATCCTTTCTGTTTGCAACATCGACTCAAAGCTTCGGAGACAATGAGGAAAAGGAAGGGAGAGAGTGAATCTCCTTGCGTCAAACCCTTGCCTGTAGTAAACTTTGTATGGGCAGATCCATTTATAAGGACCGACAAAGGAGTATTTGTGATGCATCCTTGAATCCATTTCCTCCAAAGATCTCCAAAGCCCATTTTTGCTAGCACTTCATCCACGAAATCCCAAGAAACGTGATCAAACGCCTTCTCGAAATCTATCTTACATACAACTCCCGGGACGCCAATTTTCATTCTCGAATCAAGGCACTCGTTGGCTAGAAGTGCGCAGTCCAGAATTTGTCTACCTTTAATAAAGGCCGACTGTTGATGAGAAATAACAAACGGTAACACCGTTTTCAATCTGTCTGCGAGCACTTTCGAGATCATCTTGTACACGGTTCCCATCAACCCAATAGGCCTGAAGTCTTTAATTTCTTCGACTACTTCTTTCTTAGGAATCAACGATAAGAATGTAGTCTTTAGTCTCCAATTTAACGTTCCCCACCTGTTAAAGACCTTTACCACCTTCATAATATCGTCTTTCATGAATGACCAACATTTGCGAATTACCATAACCTGAAAACCATCCGGGCCTGGCGCCTTGTTCTGCCCCAATCTTTTAAGAGCGTCAACACACTCCGATTCGGAAATAGGAGTTTCTAATTGAATAGCCATATCCTTGGTTATCTGTTTAAACTTCATGTTCCCAACTGAAGGTCTTGGGGACTTTTTCTTTTCAAACAAATTGGAGAAAAACTCAGTGATCGAAGATTTGATGACTTGTTTATCCTCCGTCAACTGACCTTTAATCTTTAGGGACCTTATCGTGTTTCTTCTCTTTTGTAACTTAGCTTTTCTATGGAAGTATGCCGTATTTCTATCCCCATCTTTATCCCAGTACATTCCTGCTTTTTGAATCATCATGATGTGCTTTCTATCAGCCATAGTCTCAAAATCCTGTTTTAGCTTATCCCTTTTCAGGGATTGAGAAGGAGAGATAGTTCTGTCATCCACGAGATTGTCAAGGACAGAAAGTTCGCTAATAATGCTTTCTATCTGCCTATCTAATTTCCCGAACACATTCTTATTCCAATCCTTGATGTCGCCCTTCAACGCTTGAAGTTTCTTAGCAAGGATGAAGCCTGCTGAGCCATAAAAGACATAAGACTCCCACCAACCTTTCATAAGCTCCAAAAGATTAGTGTTATGTAACCACATTGCCTGGAATCTATAAGGAGGAGGACCCCAGTCTTGTACATCACAACTGAATTTTATAGGAGCATGGTCGGACATGGGTCTTCCTAGAATTTCCGCCGCCAAGGTGGGGAAGTGATGATCAAAGTCTGAGGTGACCAGGAATCTATCGAGTTTGCTTTTATTTTTCCACGTAAATTGACCACCTGTCATGTAGAGATTTGAAAGCTCATTATCATTCATAAAACGGGTGAAGTCTTTCATTCCCCTAGTTATCTTATTGCATTTCCTTCTTTCGCACATAAGTAACACCTCGTTGAAGTCACCACCAATGCAACTAGGAAGTTGCCAAAGATCGTGAACTTGTGAGAGCTCTGCCCACAAAGTTCGACGAAGCACTTCATCACAGGGAGCGTAAACCCCTGACATGATGCACTGGGAAACCATCTAAGAGAAACTTGCATTTCAAACTGAGAGAAAATTGATTTATAATATGGTCCTCTACCTCAATTGTGTTTTTATTCCAAATGAGAAGCAAACCCCCTGAAAAACCCACAGAATTGATGGCTTTCCAATCACAAATACCACTACCCCAAATCTGGCTAACAATGTGATCATTGCAGAATTCTAATCTGGTTTCTTGAAGAATTAGGAGATCGGAGTTTCCACAATTTAACACACTCGATGAATTCTAGCCCTTCTTTTCCTTTTCCTGAGACTATTAACATTCCATGAGATACAACTAAACATTAAAAACAACACCCAAAAACCCAACAAAAAAACCAACGATTAACTGTTGATCTCCTCCTCCACCTGTATTTGATCTTTAAAAGCATCTACATGAAATTGAATCCCTTCCACAACCATTGCCATGTATTCTTCCTTTGTGTCTGGAAATAACATTCCAGTAGGACTTAACACACCCTTTGCCATATCAAATAAAGTGCCAAATTTCTTCTCAAGATAGTGTTGAGCTTTACGCATTTTTTAAAGGGTCTCTTTGATTACCCTTAAAGCAAGAACTATTAGGAGTCAAGTAGAGATTACCTTAGGAGTTGATTTAGAAGAGCTACTGTTTTCCACCACCGTCTCGACAATTGCGTTCGGCATAGCTACTTCCATCTCTTGATTTTGATCTCCCGTTGAAATATTAGTTGAAGACGATGAATTTCCGTCTTGATTATCAACCAGAGAGAAAGGAGGAGAGCCAGAAAAATTAGGGATTTCACCCTCTTCTAAATCTGTATTCGAAACACCATCCTCTGGATAACAAGGATCCACACGTGTCTCCAAGGGGTATTGAGAAGAAATATGGGCCGGACTATCAGAAACGGAAGCACGAGAAGATAATGGTGTTGGGCTGCTTATTCGTTTCGAAGTAGCAACAAGCGAAATTGAGCCCTTGGGCATAAAACCTAAAGACGCTTTATTATTCCTCTCACCTACTTTGAGAGATTTGAATTGCTGATGGGACGAGGCTGCCAGCTGCCTGTCCTTGCGAGAAGCATTAACTCCTGGTGGTTGAGGAGCAGGAGCGTTAAATGGTGTTTTAGTACGATCTCTTGCTGAGACAATAGAGACCGTTGGAGCAATTAATGGAGTTATAGTACTCTCTAATTGTTGTGCGACAGCTGGTAGCACACCAACCAAAGAAAGGACTGGGTCTGTTCTTCCTCCTTCAACCAAAAATTCCGATATGGATTCCGATTCAAAAACCAAACTCCGATGAATGCCCGAAGAATGCTCCACTTGTTTTTCTGCTACCGAAATCAAAGCAGTTTCCCTTCTTTCCCCTACTGATAGGCTCAAAGACCATTCGTTTAGGTTTACTGGTCCCTTAACTTTAAGCCTCATTTCGGAAATAACCTCTGCTGATCTCGTTTCTTGACTAATGGCTAGTAATCCCCCACAAGCAGCACCAATGGTAGCAAATAGATGAAAATCCCAGAGATTTTGCGGAATCCCTCTGATAATGATCCAAGCATTAGATACTTTAGAAGAAGAAGTATCCGGTATACTGGTGGCCCATGAAGTAAGGGAGATTTGCACCTGATCAATGATGAGGTCCCCGACAGCCAGAATCCTCACATGTTCTGCTTGAGAAGAGACGAAGAAAACGCCTTCATTGTGAGACAAGGGCCAGATTTTAAAGGCTTCATTAATGTTAAGATGCTGTTGAAACCAACCCCCAATTTCCGACCAATCAACATTTAAAGCCTTTACTTCAATCTTTAATGCAAGATTCCAGTTTCCTACGTAGTTACAATTGGGATCTTTAATGCTAGCAGGTGTTTGATTGTGCAAAAGAGATTTGTTCCAACAGTTGGTGGAGACCGGACCACTTATAAAAGCTTCCTTCTGTTGAGCCACAACATGCTTTTCAGTTTTAGCTGTGTCAACCAAATCGCAACACCTTTCAAGAGCTTTGCAAAGCTCTCTCCAACCTTGATAATTTCTTCCTGCCGGAAAGAGAGAATGATGAAGAAAGCCTTTAGAATCAGGGATAGATAGTTTTAAGAATTCTCCACCGTTGTTTTTTTCTCTAGCAAGAGAAAACCATTCTGATTTCTCTGAGAAGGTCCAAGAGGATTGAACAAAATCTTCCTGAAGAATCTCATGGAATTTTTGGATTAGCCAAATCCCTCCCTCTCTTGAAAAGGAATTGATCCATTTCTTTCCTTTGCTTGATTCCCTAACGGTGATAATGTTTGAGTTACCCCACAGCTCAAACAGTTTTGCTCCAACTGAACATTGAATGGAGTTCCCAGCCTCATGAAGAAGCGTCCCTCTTCCCCCTCCATTAGATTTCACTTTCTTATTCCCGGACACGAAAGTCCAGGGGTTATCAGGCATGATTAAAATTACTCACCAGATAGAAGGACTGTAACTTGCAAGTGTTCTTCTCTATCTTGTTTTCTTGCTTTCTCCTTCTATGAAAAGATAAATAACAGAACAAAACACCAAGAACCTGTTTCCCAAAAACCAAAATTTAGTTTTTCCCAGTCTCTATTTAGCTCTTCAAACTTTCTTCTGTTGTCAAATCCTAATATTAATACAAGAAGTTGGATATGTTCAAGGTCTTGCAAAATTTCAAATAACCCTTGCTCGTGCAAGTTGTGATATCAAAAATGTTACTCCAAAATAACAAGATTATGAAAAACGCCAATGCTGCGATATAAGGAGGAAGCAGAAACACATGCAGTGAACTGCATGTCCCATTTAATTTTGGGTCTTTGTAGCCATACTAATAAACACATGCAGCGAAAATTTCATTTTAGTTTTGCTTAATTTGTTCATAGCAAACCATTGCACTGTTGTGTGTAGTAATTGTTGGATTACAACTCAATTTTTTTTTTCTAACCTTGGATTTCTAACCAGATTGATTTATTTTGTACGTCAATAGCATTTTAAAACTTAAATTATCTGGTACTCAATAGTTTTTCAATAATTTATCAACGGTCATACGGGGTATCCAAATGTTTTCAGTAAACCATCAAATCAAAATTTTAATGAGTTTCTAAAATAAGACTATTAAAACAAATTATTTTCAAGAAGCTTTCGTGTTTCTAATTTAACACATCACATGGGATTATATTACCAAGTAAAGGGAGATCTTTGTTTCCCTAGCAAACTAGGGTGTTCAATTTTAGTCCAAATTCTACACCTCGGATGTACTTAAGCATAAGAATACCAAGCTATTTTTAGAGAATTCGGATTTGGGCGTTAATTGTTTCCAACATGACGACATCTATCTTGGATGCAATCAATAACAAAGTGATTTATTTTTGTATCTCGCGTATGCTGGAATCATTGTGTTTTTTAGGTTATAATTAAAAATCCATACAAGGAAAAGCACTCTTATGTGAAAATAGTCAGTTTGGTTGAAGGCAAGGATTGATATTACATGAATTGTTGTAAATATAACAAGGAAATCGTACACAAAGGATAATCAATCATACTGCTTTGGATGCAAAGATTGGAAGCCGTCACTAAACCATTGTAATATGAATGCTTAACATAATAATATAGTGTGAGGTGCCAAAGATTAATTTTACTGGTGCATGTAGGTATAAAATTCATCTCAGAGTGGTGTTCTTATAGACAGGCCAGCAGAAGAATTCATGGGTTATAACACGCAATAGCTCTATAAATTACTACTATCTTCATGGATTGAAGAAGATATGCTTACAAAAGAAATATATTGATACATTTGCATAATAATGTCAATGAGGAAAATTTAGAAAACACTTGGGCACTATTTGATTTGATGGACGTGATCTATTTTTTCTGATGTGATGTTTTTAGGATCCAGTATGAGTACCGGATCAAACGGGTTCATGGTCTTGAAGGTCAACCATTATGATGCTCTTTACTAAGAGAAAGAAGAAATGAAATAGTGCTTTACATCCAACACAACGATCATTCCTTACCGGAACAAAGAAGAATATTACTTTGAGGCCAAGAGAAAAAGGATATGGAAGAATGCTAAGAAAACATTCCTTTTCATGGTGTTGTCTCCCTTGAAACTTATATTTATTTTATCCTTGGTTCATTTTATTTTCTTGCACACTAACTCAGATATTAGCGTATTGATTTTTCATTTATTACCCATTTTTAAAACAAACATCCAACATTTCGTAAGCAATAAATAAACCCGTGCATCGCACGGGTGAGAAACTAGTTTAATATAATTTAGAACATTGATATAGGTATAGTAATAATTTTATTTGAAAAATTGTTTGATTCAAGCTAGCATAACAAACGTAGAAATAGATTATTAAAAAATATATTTGATTTTAGAGGACCCGATAAATACCCGGACCCGACGGGTATTTAAGGTTTTTATCGGGTCCGGTTCTGGGTCCATTAGCTTAGGAACTGGACCCGGAACCGTTAGAACCCAGACCTGATTAAAATTAACGGTTCCGATTCCTGTTCCGGGGTGTATACTACCCGGACCCGATGGGACACCTACTAGTAAGGGTAAATGGTTTCATGTCGCTTACCAAAAGCCGGAGTCCATCAACCTTTGGCACTTGCGAGAGATGTGTGTTGCCTTCATCCAAATTGTTGATAAAAACAGCCGTCTTGCTGGTATGTGTTGCGCTAAAACCCTGCGGAAGCGATATGCAAACTACAAACGGTACTCCAAATATTGCCAAGAACACAAACTAAAGAAGAAAAGAGCGAGAATTTAACGAGGTTGAATCCTCGGGAAAAATAAGTGATTTATATATTATCGCAAGGGAGAATACATATAAACCCTAAGAGAGAAAGAATAAATTTTGGTGTATTTTCAAGGTTCTCTACTAGGCTATTTATATACATATAGGTATGGATTAGGGTTTCATAACTTAGCTAATAAGTCCCTAAACTTTAGGATTAAGAAACCAATAAGAGTTATCAAAACTCTTTGTGACCGACTGATTTTGGTTTATCCAAAATCAACTCCACCGACCACACGGTTTTGGAGTTCCACAAGTTTTGGACTCTCACACAAAACCGTGTCCAACAATCCCGCCAGCATCCAACAATTCTCCACCTCGGATCATGCATTCATGCATGAGACGATTAATACACTAAATCACCACCGTCTTCCATCGTCGATTGCGCCATAGGCTGCCTATGTATCCTCTTCAAGGAATCAAACCGACCGTAGTTCACTCAATGGACTTACTAGAAGGCCTCGACTAGGTTCCTAAGAACCTCTACCCAAAAGGTTCTCACCAAACCGAAAGAATGTGGATCAATTCCGAGCAATGACGAAACTTGACCCCAGATACTACTTTCGTTAACATATCAGCTGGATTGTCTTTGGTATCGATCTTCACAAGTAGAATGTCTTCTTCTTCCAGAATTTCTCTAACAAAGTGAAATCGAACATCTATATGTTTGGTTCTGGCATGATGAACTTGATTCTTAGCCAAGTAAATTGCACTAAGACTATCACAATGCACAGGCAGCTGTTCCTGCACAACACCCAAGTCATCTAGCAAACCTTGTAACCATATAGCCTCCTTAAATGCCTCAGTCACTGCCATATACTCCGCCTCCGTAGTTGAAAGCGCCACAGTAGACTGCAAGATTGATCTCCAACTTACTGGTGCTCCTGCTATGGTAAATACATACCCTGTAGTTGAACGTCTCTTGTCCAAATCACCAGCATAGTCAGAATCCACATAACCAACTTTTTGGTGATTGTTCCCATCTTCCTTCACAAACTCCAAGCCAACATCAACAGTACCATAAAGATACCTCAAAATCCATTTCACAGCTTGCCAATGTCCTTTACCAGGATTATGCATATAACGGCTGATCATACTTACTGCATGTGAAATATCCGGCCTTGTACATACCATCGCATACATCAAGCTACCAACAACACTAGCATATGGTACTTGGGCCATATACTCACGCTCTTCTTCAGTAGTAGGAGACATATCAGAACTCAACTTAAAATGTGGACCAAGGGGAGTACTTACAAATTTAGTTCCTTCGCAAACACCAAATTTCTGTAACACTTTATTCAAGTATGCCTTTTGAGACAAACAAACTTTACCCTTCTCTCTTTCAAGTTGAATCTTCATGCCGAGAATCTTCTTAGCTTCTCCTAGATCTTTCATCTCGAACTCAGTTGACAATTTCTGCTTCAAATAATCAATCTCTTTCTTGTTATTCGATGCTATCAACATATCATCGACATACAAGAGCAAATATATGAAAGACCCATCATGTAGCTTCTTGAAGTATACACAATGGTCATAGTGACTTCTTGTGTATTTCTGGCCAATCATAAACTGATCAAATCGCTTGTACCATTGTCTTGGAAACTGCTTCAACCCATACAACGATTTTTTTCAGCTTTGCATACACAATCTTCTTTTCCAGAACTTTGAACCCACTCGGCCTGAGTCATATAGATCTCCTCTTCTAGATCACCATGTAAGAATGTCGTCTTGACATCTAGCCTGAACTAGGTCTAAATCATATTGTGCTACCAAGGCCAACAAAATTCGGATTGATGAGTGCTTCACAACTGGAGAGAACACCTCATTGTAGTCAATCCCTTCTCTTTGGGCATAACCTTTTGCAACTAACCTTGCCTTGTAGCGTACTTGATTCACCCGAGATCCATCTTTCTTAGCATATATCCATTTGCACCCAATGGCCTTCTTACCGTTCTAAGCTTCAGTAAGAACCCATGTGCCATTCTTGTAAAGAGACTCCATCTCATCCCGCATAGCAGCCTTCCCATTCTTGACGCTCTACACTGTGTATAGTTTCAAAATAGGTATTATGAATGCCTTCTTCAATAACTGGTAATGCATAAGCTATAAAATCATCCATCCAACCAGGTTTCCTGATTGATCTTCTCGGTTTGATGGTTGTTATGGTCTCAGTGACCGTAGCTTATGTATCTTCTACTGCTTCATGTTCCTCTTCATTAACATCGTCACTATCATTTGGAACTTCAGTATTTTCCTCCCTTGTAGACGCCACGCCTTCGAAAGTAGTTATAGCAGATACAGACTTAGCTGGAATTAGTGGAGTTGCATCAATCTCCACCTGCTGTAAAGGCTCACTGGTACTGGTAGTGTTCTCCACCTGCCGAGAACCCCAAGACTTCATCATAGACGCTTCATCAAATGTAACGTCTCTACTCATGACTATCTTCTTTTCAACTGGATTCCAAATTTGAACCCTTTAACTCCTTTCTTCACACCTATAAAGATCCCTTTAACAGCACGGCTATCAAGCTTGTTTTCACTAACATGATACCAAGCAGGGCAACCAAAGATATGAATTGAGTCATAATCATAAGTTGGTTTACCATACCACTTCTCCATTGGAGTTTTACATTCCAACGCAGCTGATGGCAACCTATTAATGAGGAAGTACGCATATGTCACCGCTCAGCCCAAAACGCTTTACCTAATCCAAAGATTAGATAACATACATCGTACCTTCTCCAAGAAACTACGATTCATGCGTTCAGCCTACCCTATTTTGTTGCGGTGTCTTCTTAACCGTGAAGTGCCTCTCTCAGATTCCTCATCCTGACATACTTGCAAGAATGGATCACTTTTGTACTCTCCACCATTGTCCAAACGTAGTACCTTGATTTTTCTGCCAGTTTGAGTCTTAGTTGCTTTTTTCCACCTCACAAATACTTCTAGGACTTTATCCTTATGCCTCATGGTGTACACCCATACGCGCCTAGAATAGTCATCAATAAACGACACGAACCAATGTTTCCCTCCCAATGATGCATTCTTGGAGGGACCCCAAACATCTGGGTGAACATAATCAAGAACTCCACTAGTGTTGTGGATTGTTGTGCCAAAGCTTGTTCTTGTCTTCTTTCCTTTCACACAATGTTCACAAAACTCTAATTTGCAGGCAATAGCACCTTTCAATAAATCTTGACGAATTAAATAATGTAATGACTTATCACCTGGATGTGCAAGCCGCATATGCCATAACTTCGTGGTCTCCATCGCTGCAGTCTCGATGTGTTCAGAAATTGACACATCTCCCGTTACTGTACTCCCAGTTAAGTAGTAAAAGTTATGATGCCTTGTGCCCTTCATGATTACCAACGATCCAGAAATTACCTTTAGAATGCCATTTTCAGCGATTAACTTGTACCCCTTAGATTCCATAGTTCCGAGCGAGATCAGATTCTTCTTCACAGCAGGTACAATCCTTACTTCCTTCAGCTCTCGCACCATATCATCATGCATCTTGATTCGAACACTACCAATCCCGATCACCCTGCAGGTGTGATTATTCCCCATACACACTTCTCCATCAAACTCTTCAAAGTTTGAGAACCAGTGACGATGAGGACAAATATGATAAGTAGCACCAGAATCTAATACCCACGTACCGTCAGTTACGATAAAAGTTGATGGTTTCATAGTCAGCGAGAAATCTGAAGCTTCATCTGAATCTTCACTTGCCTTAGCAATGTTCACCTCGGTGTTATCCCTTTCTCGATCCTTACGCTTGGTACAATCCTTATCCCAATGGCCAAAGTCATGACACCATGCACATTCATCCTTCGCAGATGCGCTCTTGACTTTGAGCACCCTTTCACTTTGCCACGATCACCATTCTTCTTTTTCCTGTCTGTTGAACGACCTCTTGCAAGAAGCAAGTCACTGTTAGCTTCACTTGACAGGTCTTCACGGTCCATCTTCCTAAACTTCTCACTACGCAATGCTGTAGTGACCTTGGCGTATGTTATCTTATCCTTTCCGTGCATTAAAGCCTTGATCACGGGTTCATACCTTTCAGGAAGAGAGTTTATCAGACACGGAGCTTGTTCCTCGTCGTTGATCTTCTCATCGTAGTTTGACTCAAGCAAGAAGTTTATTATATGAATCTAGGTGCTCAGTTAGAGAGGCACCCTTCTTCATGTTATAGCGATACAAATTTATCTTAAGATGTATCCTATTAGCCACGTTCTTCACAAGGTACTCCTTCTCTAGCTTTTCCCAGAGATCCTTAGCTGAAGTCTCGTGCTGATAATTAACTGTTACTGCTGTTGCTAAACACCCTCGAATTGAACCAAGACATAATTTATTCATCTTGTTCCACTGCTTTTCAGACATCTCCACTGGCTAACCTTCTAAAGCTTCTTCTAGGTCAAGATGAACAAGAGCATCCATTACGTCCTGTTCTCCATAAACCAAAGTTATTGGTTCCGGTGAACTTTCAACCTTCAGTTGTGATCTATGAGAATGCGATATTTCTTCTTTTGTTTCTTTATCTTTATTTGTGGACTCCGAATGTTCACCTCCAGGATCGTTCGGATCAACTGGTTTATCCCCGTCAACCATTGTTCACAAACAACCAAATATAGATAAAAACTAAACCTTGAGATTAGAATTACCTCAAACAACTTCAGAAAAAATACCCCCGCTTCAATATTATGAATACCCAAAAAATCCAAGAACGTTACCCGAGCTCTTGATTCCAATTGTTGCGCTAAAACCCTGCGGAAGCGATATGCACAACTACAAACGGTACTCCAAATATTGCCAAGAACACAAACTAAAGAAGAAAAGAGACGAGAATTTAACGAGGTTGAATCCTCGGGAAAAATAAGTGATTTATATATTATCGCAAGGGAGAATACATATAAACCCTAAGAGAGAAAAAGAAGAAATTTTTGGTGTATTTTCAAGGTTCTCTACTAGGCTATTTATATACATATGGGTAGGGATTAGGGTTTCATAACTTAGCTAATAAGTCCCTAAACTTTAGGATTAAGAAACCAAT
This sequence comes from Papaver armeniacum, assembly GCA_023531295.1. Taxonomy (NCBI): domain Eukaryota; kingdom Viridiplantae; phylum Streptophyta; class Magnoliopsida; order Ranunculales; family Papaveraceae; genus Papaver; species Papaver armeniacum. The sequence goes on from JAJJWW010010484.1 coordinate 244,211, forward strand.
AAGAGTTATCAAAACTCTTTGTGACCGACTGATTTTGGTTTATCCAAAATCAACTCCACCGACCACACGGTTTTGGAGTTCCACAAGTTTTGGACTCTCACACAAAACCGTGTCCAACAATCCCGCCAAAGATTCAACAAGTATGTATCCACTCCTTCAGAAATCGTAGGAAATGTGTGTAGGTGGGTGGGGATAAATAAAGCCGCCGATTAAGGCTTTCAAGTTGCAACTTCTAAGCCTCCTGGTGCTTACATGGGAAAGCTGAAGGCTTTCACAGCTTTTCCAATATATATGTAAACCTTTTATTTACAGCTTTTCCAATCTAGTGCGTCACCTCTTCGAACTAGGGTTAAGTGGCAAAATGCCCCAAAATGGACCCCATAGTTGTGAAAATGCCCCGGACGTTACGTAAAAGATTAAAATGCCCCAAAATGATATCGAAATGCCCCAATCCGTTACTTTTACCTATAATAGTCAAAATGGGGCATTTTAACAGTTTTTGACTGGTCAACTGTGCTATGAAAGGTCTCTTTTGCCCTTCAACAAAATCTATGATTTCAGGTTTTAGGGTTCAGGGCTTAGGATTCAGGGTTTGGGGTTCAGGATTTAAGGTTCAGGTGGTGGCGTTAGTGATGGTGGTGGAAGCAGTGGTGGTAGTGGTGGTTGTGGTGGTGGCGGAGTGGTGGTAGTGGTGGTTGTGGTGGTGGCGGCGACGGTGGTGGTGGCGGCGGCGGTGGTAGTGGTGGCGTTGGTGGTGGCAGCAGTGGTGATAGTGGCGTTGGTGGTGGTGGTGACGATGGTGGTGGTGGTGGTGGAGGAGGCATTAGCGGTGGCAGTGGTATTGGTGTTGGTGGTGGTTGTTCAAGTGGTAGTGGTGGTGGTGGGGATGGTGGTGGTAGGGGTGGAGGTGGTGGTGGTGGCAGCGGTGGTGGTTGGTGGTTGTTCGTTTGGTAGTGGCGACCGTCCAAAACAGTCACCCTTATGTCATCTTATTTGTTAAAAGGGTATAAATGTCATCTTTTCACGCGTGCGGACCACATGCTTCTGAATTTGACCACTTAACCATGTTTAACGGCAACTTTAACTGATTGGGGCATTTCCATATTATTTTGGGGCATTTTGATCTTTCGCGTAACGTCCGGGACATTTTCACAACTATGAGGTCCATTTTGGGGCATTTTGCCACTTAATCCATCTCAGTAATTGGCAAAGTGGAAGCAATTGGGTTCTAAATCTACGTTCTTTCCATTCAGATGGAGCAAACCAGTTACCACTAAATACTTCACTGTAGTGTCTTTCTATATGTTGCAGAGCTTGGCAATTTTGTTCCTTCACAAATCACCAAACTGCATAAGAAGTACCAGAGAACAAACTGCTGTTGATGGGAACTCCCCGGTGAAACAAAATAATTTAATATCGCGCCGTCCGATGGACGAGCATAAGGCCGTTTTTATAGGTATGCTTCTTCCGGTCTTGCAGTTCAGTTTTTATAGGTTAATATTTTCAATACGGCTTACGACATAAAAGGGAAACCATCTTTTTAGTTTTTGCAAGATATAAAGGAAAAAACAAAACAAACTAAGAACAAGAAGTGCTGCCACTAGTAACTAGGGGAGCAATACAAGAATGGAAGTTACGAGGAAACCACCAATCAGTTATGTTGCTAGTGAATGCATGCAGAAGAAACCACAGGTTCATAACCCACATTTCCTAGAAGAAGAACAAATTTACCAGTATGGTCATAAGAATAATATGACCAGTAACAAAAACAAGAAAAAATAAGAATGGGACTAATTGGGCAGAGAATAATATGCAAACCTGGTAAGATTTTATTTTAGCATGGGGAATACTTAAAAGTGCGCCTTACTAAATTTAGCAGATTTGACATTCGCCAAATTTACCCGCTTCCATTGTGCTTGAGATTTTAGGATGGGCAGTAGTACTTGAATAGATCTCTGGTTCGTTATCTCATCCTGTTGGAGCATATGCACCTACACCTCCTGTACAGCCTGTATCACCTAAGGATTAGGGTTTCCATATGAGATTGTATCCTGTATGTAACCCTATTACTCTTATATAAATACATACAAAACCTCTTAGGGTTAATGTCTATCCAAGCGATTCTCTTATCGCAATAAAGTCACTGATCCAATATTCCCTAGATAAACACTCTCTGGATACCAAGCCGTTCTTCTCCTTGCAGTAAAACACCAGAAGGACGGAAAAACAAGAAGCGATGGTTGTTGATTCAGCAGCTCTAGGAAACAAAACGAAACACTCGCGAGAGGATCTTTTGGATCTGAGGTAAAAATCTCTCTTATTCTTCTTCGGAATTAGTCTTTATTTATTTATTTATTTATTTATTTTTTGTAATTAGGGTTTTATTTTTCTTGGCTGCAACTTTTTATTAGTGTATTTCATGGTATATGTAGGGTTAAAGGTTTTATGGTCCTTGCTTTTGTTTTTGTTCTTAATCAATTTGTTTCCTTCTTCAGGGATATATTGAAAAACCTTTTGCAGCAAGAGGACTGGAAATCATTTAGAGATGTACAAAGGGTTATTATAGATTATGTGCTTTTTCTGAGAAAAATAAATCCTCTCAATTGTTATAAAGAAGAGAGTCGATGTGCTTATACTAAAGGTATGTATGTCGTTTGATTTTGATTATATGATTATGTATTGAAGGTGATTTTCATTATAAGTTTGGCTTACGATATTTCCGTGCATCTTGCTTTTAGGAACTGCAAGGTAAATTGGATCACGAATATGCAAAGGCCAAAGACAAATACTTCAGCATGCAGTTTTCATATGTCTAAGCTCATAGGAAAAGGGCAATGGTATATTTACTCTTAACTCGAACACTACTTTCCATGATTGTTTCGCTATCTTTTATTTTTATTTTCTTACTTTTTCTTGGTTTGCTGAGCTTACAACAGATGCTTCAAGAGATTAGCAGTGTCTTACATAATGAGAATAAATTCACGATATCAGTTTGCTCTTTGTTAAATAGTCTGCACCCTAGGATTTTTGTACGGTTTACCATTATTTATCTGATTGGATTCATGTACGGTTTACCATTATTTATTTATTTCCAGCATAGCTCGTGAAGAAAGCCAGAATGATTGTTCATAAATGGATCTAACCAGATAAAACTGCCAAAATAGCAAAGAGAAGAAAGGAGGTGATTTAATCTTTAACACAAACCAAACATGTCAGTAGCTTGTTAGTTGAACATAACATATATTGATGATTAATGGACACTAATCCAAGGTGCGATCGTCGGGTAAAGGTTTATTTGGTTGTAAATTTTTTCCAGCATGCCAAGCCATCGTTAATTTGGTACCTTGGCTTACCAGAAGATGTGTAACTGTTGTTTGTGTTTGAATTTTTAACATTTTTGTCGTCGTCATTCAAAGGTGATTGGATTTGAGATCGAAACTCGCCTATAGTCTACATCCAAAATTATGTAAAACACCTCTAAGATAGAGGTGGAGAGAAAAACCATGGACGATGATGACCATGGTTTGCATATTGGTGATGGTGACTGCAGAGTTCCTAATTACCTGATCAGAATCGCTGGAAGAGTTTTCTTCTTCTTCATATGTTGGTTTCTTCAAAGCATTTCTTTCTGGATTTTTTCTCGTTCCTGTCACTAATTGCTGTTCTCCTGCCATTGCTTTTTTTTTTTTTTTTTTGGATCGAACAGATTTAGATTACTTATGTTGGATTGAATTGTAGAGTTAAACGAAGGGAATCAATGTTTTCTAAAATATGTTCGATTCACTTCATTTAACTCTACAATCTAACAAAAGTTTTCTAAAAATCTTTTCAATCCAAAACCATAAAAGAAAGAAGAAGAAAAAAGAACAATGGCAGGAGAACAACAACTAGTGACAAAAACAAGAAAAAATCCAGCAAGAAAAGCTTCGAAGAAACCAACGTATTAAGAAGAAAGCTCTTTCAGATATTATGATCAGGTAATTAAGAAACCTGCAGACACCATTACCAATATGCAAACCATGTTTATTTATCATCGTTTATGTTTTTTCTCTCTACCTTTATCTTTATAGATGTGTTTTACATGATTAATTTTAGATGTAGACGAGTTTCGATCTCAGATCTCAAATCCAATCACCTTTGAATGACGACGACAAAACTACTGCTAAATCATCTTTGGATGGGTAACTGCTGCTAGACGAGTTTCGAAGATCTGTGGAATTTATCTCCTTTCATTTTTGGTGCTTATTCTTGAATTGATATCTCCCTACAATGTTGTTGCTGAATCAATTTGTGTGCTTTCATAGTACATTAGTGTTCATAATTTGTTACAGTCTCAGAGAATAACTTGTTCATATTAGATCCTGTAATCTTGGTTAAACACTATTTACTATTACAAATATTCTGTTTAGATTTTAGTTCATCTCTAAATGTTGGTGTTTCATGAATAGTTACATTACATACATATTTGGTGTTTTACTGTACCTTATATCAAAATATGAAATAAGCGTAGTGATGATAATGCTTGCCAATTACCTGTAAAGAAGACTTGAAGCTATTTAAACTTGAATTGGTATCTCCTTGCATTTTTGTTGTTGAATTAGTTATGTTTCACAACTCGAACATTGTCATGCTCATAATTTGTTAGCTGGTTCATCTCTCGAACATTGTCATGCTCATAATTTGTTAGCTGGTTCATCTCAGTGCCTAGAAAGAAATACTATATGAATAATCTTTAACTGTTCATTTCTTATTTGGGAACAGTCAACTATTGTAAGTCCACATATCTTAGTCGTTAACCACTTCACCGTCTATCCAACTAATTTGAGAAACTATAAGTAACTCTTACATTTTTTATATTTTTTCTTGTATTTCTTGTATGCATATAGTAGGGTATTTCTTGTAGAAAGACGCGTGGTCCTTACATGACATTTTGCATGCATTGCAGTTGCAGAGTACTTTATGTTTGGTTCTGCTTACCAGAAACTTTGTATGCTCATGTGGTGATTGCACAAATCTCTTTACCTTAGATTGGATAGGATTAGATATGTGGATAAGCATCCTACACACTTCACAGGTATAGAGGAAGGAGAATTCAAGTTATAAAGCAATGCCGGAAGTTCATAATCACTGATGTTTGGCTGAAATAGTAAAACAGTACAAAATTTATATTGCAATGCCCGGAATGAGTAACAGCTGAATTATTCGAGTGCTCTCTGCTTGATCTAAAATTTACTGGAACTTCAACAAAAATAGGCATTGTCTAGCATATTCTGCTTTGGGCTCCATACAGGATTTCCTCAGGTGCACTTATCCCAGTATGCTTTTCCATAGCATATAATTATCGCAGTGACGACAAACCTCTGTTGCTACCTAGTGCAGTTTTCATCCCAGTTGGAGTTTCCAACAAAGGGTCCCTAAGGTGGTTCTCCGTTTATATCCACGTCTTGCAGTCAGCAGTACAAATTATTTGTTGCTAAATTTTTATTGTATGTATTAGATCAACAAGTTCATGATGTGCCAAATTTGAGCTAATGTTTAAGTCTTAGTCACCATTAACTCCTAGGGTACGAGCTTTCAGTGAAAAGCGCATTTTTGCGTACCTCAATGCGGAACGTGTTGCTAGCAAGGGAGAAACCCCTTCCTAGTAAGGGAGGAACCTTGCTATAAATTTAACAAATAAAAAAGATAGCGTGTATATATCAAAGAAGAAAAAATGATCTATTTTTGTAAAGATATAGCAAGAAGATTTTCTAGATTTATTTTGTTCCTTTTTGTAGCAAGAAGATGTTTTCAATTACATTTATTATTTTATTATTAGAAAAAGTAAAAGTATCATTAATATATATAGGATTTATATTTTACATTCCCGACACGTTCCTCGTTCCTCATTTTTGAGAATGTTACGTATTTTCGTTTCGATACTCGTTCCCGTCCTTGTTCCCGTTCCTGGTGACTAACTTTAAGTAATCCCTATTTTGTATAGCGTGACTATAGGCTCCAGAAATTGTAATAGCAGGTCTGCTTTTACTTCTAAAAAGTCCTAGAGAGATTTGTAGAATTTAGATACGAGTATCTTCCGGAACTGAGTTTTGTATTTAGTGCAAAACCTGCCATCTCCAGGAAGCTGTTCAGAGCTAATGCAGTGTATATGTTGGCTTTGAGTGCTACGCATGCCCAAGCTTCCTTCAAACCATGTAGGTTTCGGACACCCCGCTGACTTCTGTCTGAACTAGTGCTATAGTTTCATATAAGATGCCACTCCTTATAAACTTCGCCTCACGCTGATTCTTCTCCAAACTTCTTAAGGTTTGGATATATATGTTTCTCGTTTCAATCTTTAAGATTTATGTCATCATATCATATTCTAAAACTGTTATTATTTTATGACACAAGATTTGATGCATCTCTTGCCATTCATGTCAATACATCCTAACAATTGATAATTTGGTACCCGATTCTGGATAAATAATAAATCACACAGGCAGATGCTAGCATTATTATGATAGATAATGTTATGAACCTCCGTGTGATGTTCAATAACTCAAAGCATAAGTAACCACTGTAGCCACACTGGATCAGTTTCATCTTCTATTCATTTCATAAGTTTCTCAATTAAAGACTTTGGCTTATATAGCTTCACAGACCTAACCTAGATCTAATGGCCACGAAGAGCCCAGGTGGTCACATCCGACACACCCATTACGACTAACTACTAATTAGCATTAAGGCCTATTCCTATGCACATTAAAAAAATGGTGTTTGGCATGCCAGGTGGCATGGCAAACCATTAGCGACGGACTTTCTAGCGAGCGATATTCACAAAATCGCTGGCGATAATGACTTTATCGCTACCGATATTGTTAAAGTCGCTCGCTTTAAATAATAACGCAGGCGATACAACGGTTATCGCCCAGTAGTTATTCTGCAACGGCTATTTTCCCTTATGGTTCTTATATATACACCCTTTTACCACTCTAGATAACTCACAGCTGCTTCTACAGATATTTCACCTATATTCGCAATTTAAGTTTCATTAATCATCTCAATGTCGAGATCCAATGAAGAAAGGGATATTATTATGAATCGGTTCAACAAATTGACGAAGAGGAAGCTGAGGATAATAAACTAATCGAAGTTTTGATGCTTGTACATACGGGTCAAATACCAAGAGTTCCAGAGCCTAAAGAAGTATCATCAAGAAGATATATGTATCGAGGAGGGAATTTTACCATCAAAAGCTCATGCACGATTATTTTCTTCCCAATTGTGTGTGTACTCATCGAGATTTCCAAGGTCGATTCCGCATGCCTCGTCATCCGGTGAAAAGATTATGAAGACCTTTGTCGAGTGGAACCTCAATTCAATTATCATTTTGATGCACCTAATATTAAAGGTCATAGTCCTTAACAAAAAAGTTACTTCGGCTTTAAGGATTCTAGGTTATGGCACTCGACGGATGCGAATGATGAGTACCTTCGTATGGGTAAAACAACTTTACACTTACCTTTCATTGTTCTGAAGTAATGATTAATCATTTTGGTCCAACATATTTACGAAAACCAACCGACGAAGATGTTAGAAAAATATTAAGGGAGAATGCGCAAAGGGGATTCCCAGTGAATGCTAGTAGTCTCGATTGTATGCATTGGGTATGGTATGGATGCCTGATTCGGGCTGGTCAATATAAATGTCATTATCCAAAGCCAATAGCTTATCCTGAAGCCGCGTTCTTATGATTGTTGGATATGGCACGCTTTTTGGTCTTCCTGTTCACAAAATGATATTAATGTTTTGCACAAGTCGCCTCTGTTTGAAGATTTGAAGTATGGAATTTCTCCATCTTTCCGTTTCATGATCAACGACCATCAGTACACTCATGGATATTATCTTGCAGATGGTATCTAACCAAAATGGTCCACCTTGGTTCAATGCTACCGCCAAATTTTTTCTTCGCCAGCGCATTGGGCCTTTCACACCAATATTTTAACGATGCCAAAATGGCACTGAGGAAGGATGTGGAACGTGCTTTTGGAATTTTGAAGAGGAAGTTCGCTATCATTTGTGGCCCATATCGTAGGTTGAGTCCTCGTGAAATGCACAAGACTATGCTCAGTTGCATAATTCTTCATAACATGGTAATTCAGGAAACTAGGCGTGATTCGGATTGGATTAACTATGATGATGAAGATTTGAGGCCGGAGATTCGACCAGAAAGAGGCCTCCCTGCAAGGAATTATGGTCAAATGACTAACTACATTCAGAACCGTAATTTGTATGACCAATTAAGCGATGATCCGAGATTGAATCTTGGGCAAAGAATGAAAGATGATTTTATGTATTTTTCTTAATGTTTTAGCTTCAGTTTAAGTTATGTACTGTTATTTTTCTAATTAATAAAATTTAACATTTCATTTCAAACTAATATTAATTGGAATGCATAACAACATATCAAATTAAAACTTAAACTAAAACATTAAAAATTAAACTGCTACACTAAACTAGTACATTAATCATTTAGAGGAATTATTTCATCAAACTCATATTCAGTTCCATCATCATCATCATCTTCATCACGGTTGTTAGTAAATCCAGCTTGCTTTTCAATCTGTGCTTGAATCCTGTCAAATTCGATTTGCCATACATGTTTTTGTTGGGCGTTCATATTGAGGTGTTAGCATGAAGAATGTTATGCTTGTCATAGTCAAACCCAAATTTTTCTTGAGAAAGACGACTTTTCTTACTCTCCCGGTTTTGAAATTTCCTTTCAATGGATCTTTGCTTCTCGACGGTCATTTGATGTTCCATAAACTCCACCATGTTAAAACCTCCGGAACTCCCTCCTTCTTGAGCTAATTTTCTAGCCAGTTTTGCTCGATGAATCCATTTTACAAGAAAATATATAATTGTACAGGAGGTGTGATAGTTTTAGATTTGAGAAAGATTGAGAGATTAAGAAATTCTAGAGAATTTTAGAATTTCTGGTGTGAGTTGATATGAGTTTGAAATTATGTATTTATAGAGGGGGGAAATGGTAGCCGTTAGATGAAGATATGATGAGCGATATTCATAGTAACGAGCGACATCTTGACTAACGCTGGCGATTTCAAGACCAACGAGCGATTTTCAAGACCATCGAAAGCAACCGTAGACTCTATCGCCATGTGGAAATTCCGTCTGTATGCTTATATGCCAGAAAACACATTGGCATATGAGTTTGGCAGTTTGGCATACCCATAGTGGGTGCATATATGCCAAATATCATGTTTTGGCATGTGCATAGGAATAGGCCTAATAACTACTAAAGACGGACATAAATACGATATGGGGCATCCCAGGTACATGACAGATAACTATGTAGCATTTGAATGTAACAAAACTAAAAGAGATAGTCTTTTAACCTTTCACCTGGAATGCAACGTCAGATGAGAGAGACTCTATCATGATCACAATTTCCCTAAAACACAACGCCATGCAGGTCCTAATTAATTTGAATGGTTAAGTCGTGTATTAAGAATTTTAGGAAAAAATCCTACCGGACGGAAAAAGAAGATAAGTCAAGCAGAAATTAAGACAAGAACACTATGTAACTCGACAGAAAAATGGTCTAACTAGTAATAGTTGGAATGATTGTTGGCTGTAGCGTTACGGCAATTCGGTCATCCGCTTTGTAGCAGTAACACTCGGGTCGAAGATGAGATGAATGAAGCCTTTGCATTTTCTAGTTTTAATATTGTAGGCCACAGTATTCACGATCATTGTGACGGCATTCCATGATCACTACATTCGGATCCACTGGATTGAAAGCTGAAGAAATACTCGAATTTTTTTAGCTGGGGGATTTTCTTAGCCGTGGTATTACATATGCCATCTTCATCTTCTATTTTAGTATTTTTACACACCAACTGCCAAGTCGATCCGTCACTGCAGCACCCATCTCTGAACACCAGACACACTAATAGTGCTTACTTCTCTTACTTTTTCAATGTGGCCATAGCAGAGAAGCCCTTTTGACTCTCCAAGACATTTTTGCTCAACATTAACCCTACTACTACCCTCAGGCAAGTCATATAGTCTACATTCACCACCACCACCACCACCAGCGTTGCAGGTTGTTGTAAGCTATCATTCTATCTCTACTATCCATCCATACAGTACCATATTCCACTATGGTAATTAACTACGGAGGTGTGATATAGAGCTGAAGCGTACAGTAAACTGCCGGGCTTTGATTTAGAATGAAGCGGTTATAAGATGACATTCTTGCAGGTCAAGGTGGTTATTTATTTGCAACTCGTGAGAGCATGTAACTTGATGAGTACTCCATTTACCCGTATGGTGAAGAGAAGATCTGGAGAGTAAAACTGGGCCAAGAATCGGGATGTTTATTACCTTAAAAGTTGTCGAGGAAGATTCATAAACAAAACCATTAAGACCTCTTTTTGATATTTGGTGTAGCTGGAGAAAGTGAAACAGATTTTCTGGTGAATGGATTGCAGATGAAATACTCCATGTCCGTTGGGCGGCCATGGCCATATTCCTTTGATGAACAAAACACCAGACCATTACTTGAAGCTAAAGGGAATACGTCCTTAAATATGCCACTTTCTTTTTGTTTGCGTATGTCTAAAACCAACTCCAAAGGAAACCCAGGTAGCCTAGATATGAGTTCATGGTGAAGTTGAGTAGATAAGGTTAAAAAGTACGAGAGCTTATGAATGGCAACATTGAGTGTGTAATCCGTGACATCAAAACTATGTCGGTTAACGAGTGTCCATGGGATATTACCACCACCACCACCACAACTTTTCATGACAAACAAACTAATGAAATATGGGTTTGTGGAAAGTGATAAACATGATTTCGATACACACCTGAACTTGCAGATTGATTTTAATGGAAGATGAAGAAATATCTCGAACAAAACATCTTCTGTTAAACTTACTTGATGATGCTGTTGTTGATTTGGCTTGACGGACGATGATAGTTCATATGAAGAAGAATTACGCATAGGCATAGGCATCTTCAAAGTACAAAGAATTGAATTTAACCCACACTTTTTGTTTGTCTGTTTTTTTTCTTTTGGAGATTAGGTTAGGATAGGTTTTTATATACGTGTTTGTGCCGTAAAACAATACTTGCGGCCCCCGAGGTGCCCTTCTATATTTGTAGGATTTCAAAAGTTTCCTGTATTGAATACTAGTGTAGACACGTACGTTGCACGTATGTTTTGTCGATTAGATTGCAAAACAGGATAAAATTGGATCTTTTAAAATACTTCCAAATATATACCTTTTGAAACCGAGGTCTTACGGTTCTCATGCTCCCTCCTAGTGCCAAGGTCGGATTCATACTCATAACTACGAAATGATATTCTCTCATTCAAACGAGTTCGGATATAGTTATGGACCACCGTTCTACCTATTAAAAAAAAGCAAAATATATACCTCTTAAATGGATATAGTCTATGAACCACTGAACTACGCACATACCACACAATAAAAACAGAGATAGGGGGACATATGCAGCAAAACAAGTTTTGGGACACACTCAAATTCAGTCAACATTTGAGGCGTTTGGAAGTTCAGGAAGCCATTAACTTGGTGGAGGATATAGGAAATCCTGGACTCAAATTCAGTCAAAGTCAGGTGATTTCTCTACAAAGTCTTGCTATGATGTTCAAATGGTAGCCACTAATACGTATAGTACGTCCTAAAGTCTCTTTTTTAATTTGGTCTACTCTTTGGAATGCTACACCAACCCTTGATAACTTAGTTCGAAGGGTTAAGTGGCAAAATGCCCCAAAATGGACCTCATAATTGTGAAAATGTCCCGGACGTTACGCGAAAGATCAAAATGCCCCAAAATAATATGGAAATGCCCCAATCAGTTAAAGTTGCCGTTAGACATGGTTATGGTCAAATCTAAGCATGTGGTCTCGTACGTTGAAAAGATGACATTTATACCCTTTTAACAAATAAGATGACATAAGGGTGATCAAGCTTTTGGACGGTCGCCACTACCAAACGAACAACCACCAACCACCACCGCCACCACCACCACCTCCACCCCTACCACCACCATCCCCACCACCACCACTACCACTTGAACAACCACCACCAACACCAATACCACTGCCACCGCTAATGCCTCCTCCACCACCACCACCACCATCGCCACCACCACCACCAACGCCACTATCACCACCGCTGCCACCACCAACGCCACCACTACCACCGTCGCCGTCACCACCACCGTCGCCGCCACCACCACAACCACCACTACCACCACTCCGCCACCACCACAACCACCACTACCACCACTGCTTCCACCACCATCACTAACGCCACCACCTGAACCTTAAATCCTGAACCCCAAACCCTGAATCCTAAGCCCTGAACCCTAAAACCTGAAATCATAGATTTTGTTGAAGGGCAAAAGAGACCTTTCATAGCATAGTTGACCAGTCAAAAACTGTTAAAATGCCCCATTTTGACTATTATAGGTAAAAGTAACGGATTGGGGCATTTCGATATCATTTTGGGGCATTTTAATCTTTTACGTAACGTCCGGGGCATTTTCACAACTATGGGGTCCATTTTGGGGCATTTTGCCACTTAACCCGTCTGAGATTTAATTAGGATTTGAAAAATTGCAAGAGAACTGGGTCTTTGCCTGTACTGTCGAGAGAAGGTGTTGGAGAAAGGTGGATAGTATTTGCATGTGCAATGGATCCTTAAGCTTAACTGTTTCCGCTCCTAACCTTTCTCAGTTTAATTCCAAGTTACTACATCAAATGGCTTTGTCACTTGTGCATGATGTTACCAGTTTTACCAGTCCCATTTTGCATATGCAAAGTAGTCGTTTCTTTCATTGTTAGGCATCTTTTGACTTGGGGCAATGACGCAGCGAATGAGGTATTAACCGAGGCTCGTCAGTTGCTAGTTGAAAACTCGAGAATTTCTGGAAGTGCATGCTCCCTGTAATGAAGGATAAAGCCCTACAATACTTGGAACTAATTTAGAGAAGTAACAATGTCTAGTAATTTGATCTCAGCTAATTGCTAAGTCTTGTCGAAATCCTTGAACTAAATCCTGCGCCAGTTAATTAGCTCAATCCAGCTGCAGCTAAACACATCTCTTTTGCGTTGAAATCCTTGAACCGGAGCCTGTGAGTCTGTGACCAGTTAAGCTCAATCCAACCGCAACTAAAAAGCTTGAGCAGAATGTTGGCTCCATAAAAACATTAAGAGACAACAAAAACTAATTGGAAAAAAAAAAACCCCTTAATTATGACATCAATCCATAAAAACTTGATCAAGATATACAAGATGGTCTTTTACCAAATAAAACTAAAGCCAAATACTAATTAAAAACTGATGATTTTTGCTTCATCTTGACATCAAATTGGCAAAGCGGACACATTCAAGTCAAGTGTTCCAGCACCAAAATACCGGCCTAGTGTAAACATATTGCCAGCTCAACAGAAATCATCTCATCTCACACCCAGATTTTGTTTCATGAGACATTCATACATTTTCGGGTCGCAGGAAAATGAAAATGAATCTTCATACGTATCACCAAATCTTATCTTATTAAACATTCATATTACGGATTAATCCGAATGTTCTTCTTCTTTGTCGTTTAGATTTAAGTGAAACTAAACTTTCAAAATAATTCACTACCCTCGAGGAGAACATACCAATACCGGGCATTTTTAATTTTGTAGCGCTTTCATGTTTTAGGTCATACAAAACTAGTGTAGTACCACCATCCAAGTACAAAATCTCGCCCTTCTTAAAGGACCATATAAGCTTCACAGACCAATCAGATTTCATTATTTTCTCACGGGGTATGATGTAACGTTCAGTCCAAGATTCTGGGACACCGTAATCCTGCATCACCCAAACTCTAAGGTGAACCTTATTTACTACAAGTAAACAAAGCAAAGCCTCCAAAGTCATCAAAAAATTCTCATTCTCTAAAGCTCCTTTAGGTGGTTCCAATTCTTCGAATTTCTCTTTGCTGATATCTAAAGAGATGATTAACTTGGAGCCTCTTTTGCCAGACCAGTGCAAAACTCCATTTTCCAGAACAGGGTGTTTGGCCGAAAATATGTTGGATTTGAATAATAGGGTGAAATCTATGCTATGTTGGCGGACGTGACCAAAACTAAATGTATTTTGGTATTTGGACGTTTCAACTTCTTTACCTTTTATTTTATCACTGTTTTCCCCGCCATACCCAACATCTGATTTTTTTTTTTTTTTTTTTTTTTTTACAGTTAACATTATTATTTGACTGTGGCTTACGTGGGTGTTGAGATAGCACATCTAGACACCGTATAATGTCGTGAGAGGGATAGGCATAGGACGCGACCGAGTCCCGAGCATCAAACTTTGTGCGGAGTCTCGACACTTTCATATTTGGATCTCATTATACGTTTCTAAACGTGATTATCAAAACATTATACAACCACAGTGAAATACTTATCATTAACGCCTCGATGTCTAGATGTTGTTACTTCAAATTTTTTATTTCTCGTCATACTCTTCACTTCTATTTTCTTCAACTTCAACCTCTCCAAAGAGCTCATTTTTCTTCTTCCACTTAAGACACACCACACCCATCTTCTTCTTCTATTGATGTTCTTTCTTCTGGTTTTTGTTATTTCCTTTTCTCGGTCATGTTCATCATCATACGTTGTCTTCAATAGAGATGCAGTGAGTCAAAACTCATCTATAAGTTCATTTCATTATAAGTTTCCACCGAGTCGTGATCTCAGTATGAAAAATCCGTCTTCCTAAAATCTTGATGTAAACCCAGAAATTGATTTCTAATCTTTTCCCATTTTCACTTCCCGTCGGGATATAGATTGAAAATTAGGCTAGGGTTTTGATGTTTTATATGTTTATGCATCTTTGATGTTTTCTTTTTGGGTTCAATTTCATCTTTGATGATAATGTTAAATTGGATAGAAATTTTGATTTTGATTTCATGAAATAGGTTTGAAAGAGGGTTTAATAGGCAGTTTCTTAGTATTTAGATTAAAATTTTGATTACGAAATTATGCCACCGTTTGATTTTGGTTGTTAGGTATTTATATGTTTATGCATCTTTTGATGTTTTCTTTTTGGGTTCAATTTCATCTTTGATGAGTAATGTTAAAGTCGATAGAAATTTTGATTTTGATTTCTTGGGTTTAATAGGCAATTTCTTAGTGTTAGATTCGAATTTTACATGGAAATTATGCCACCGTTTGATTTTGGTTGTTCGGATTTTAAAGAGGAATTTACAAACATCTGATATGGTTGTACATATCAATAACAAACTAGCATGTTTGTACTTACTTAGGTACTTCTCTCACTGTAAATCATGATGAATTTTTAACATTTTGATGTTACTATGTTGGAATTTTGGTGATCATGAACACTCATTTTTGATAGAACAATTTCTCGGACATGTATGAGATGGTTTAGTATTTTCAGCAGCTCCCCCGTCTCTCTAGTAGTGTTGGTGAAGCAAGACTCTTTAAAAACTATAAAATCACCATATTAATTTTTTCTTCACAGGTTACAATCGATGATAGAAATGCCATTTAGGCTACAATGGACTTCTAGTTTGGTCTAGAGTTGTACTTTGTTAGTCACCGATTACAAAAGACTAGCACTGGCATTTTCTAGAATACTCTAGGATACATCACACTTTATCAATTTCTTTTTGTATACGGAACTTCCTTCTGGGTTCTGGCAATAAACCGATATGGTGACTCTTGTTTGTTCACTCTTGTTTGTTCATTCTAGTGGGGAACGCAGAGGGAATCCTCTATTTTTCGGCAATTGGGTATGTGATGCCAATGGAAAAATACATAATTGCATTTGCCATCGCGATTCCGAGAACGGTGATTCCTGCTTATGGTTCATGCAAAAGTTATTCGATGCGCTTGGTCACGAGTATTCGGTGAGAAAGGATCTAGTTGTGTGTTCAGACAGATCGGCAGCTTCGAATCAGCGATTGCGGAAGTGTTTCTGAGCATGCCATTTGACTCAGCGTACTCATATTAAAGGTATCTAACAACAACACTTTATAGTCATGTTACATTTGTTAGAAACTCATCTCCTTTAAAGTTTAACCCTTGAGCTATGTAGCGCGGATGGCTCCTAGTCGACTTTGCCGATGTAGTATACATATAATATTGAGGACTTCGCCGCTGCTAAGGCATTTATGAGAGCCGCATGAGCGTACACTATAGATGGTTATCGGAGGGCTATGTTACAAATCAAAAAGGATAAGGCAGCTTTTTCCTATGCGCGGTGGTCAATCGGACAACCGCAACAGACGCTAACCCAAGCCCCAACAAAGCATAGATCGAACTTTCTGGATGGTCTCCACTCTCTTGTTTAGAATGTATGTTTTTATTTTGAACCAAACATTGGCATGCGCTTTTGCTTCAAGTACTCTTTTGCAAGTAAAACTCTTCCGTTATGTAACCTGGCAAATTTATAAGGCAAAATGAACTTATCAAGTTAACTATGCGTTTTAAAATCAGTCATTCCGGAAAATTTGTCTATCATCGTTATATTAAAGAACAAGCAAACTATTGGTCGTCTTGTCATGTCCAAGGCTTATCAACAAGATGTCAAACCGACATTTCACATGTCCATTTGTGTGCAAAATTTATTATCCACGGTGTTCTTCTAAATAAATATTATCCAAATAAGAATAATATGTTAGCAGCAATATCTACTTCATGTATCTAAGAGAAAATGCTTTGTATGAGTGTATCGACGAGACACGCCAAATTG